>PVIH01010374.1:0-75862 GCA_004025045.1 Sigmodon hispidus
ATCCAGCTATGCCAACACCATTTGTTAAATATACTATCTTTTTTCCATTGAATGTTTTGGGCCTCTTTGTCAAAGATCAGGTGTTCATAGGTTTTTGGGTTAATGTCTGGATCCTCAATTATATTCCATTGGTCCACAAGTCTGTTTTTATGCCAGTACCAGGCTGTTTTTATTACTGTAGCTCTATAGTATAGCTTGATATTTTAATAGATTTTAATTTAAACCACACTCCATTGAAAAAGTCTTGAAGCACTTATTTTAATGTATTTAAATTTGAAAAATAATTCACCAATCTATATATTCTATTGCCAATTACCAAATTAATGGTAAAGGGGTATTTGTAGTTTGACACAAAATCTTAGTTGGGATACACATTACATTTCCTTTCAGAAACTGATATTCACCATTCCTTCTAAATGTCTTCACACTCCAAAATGATTTTTGACAGGGATCTTTACTGATTACCAACAATAAAAAATACCATGAGAAGAGAAAGAAGTAATTACATATTTTCTTTGATCTAATGTATTTCTGGGATTTCTTAAATTTCTTGTCTGTCAATGCTCCTGAATCCTGGTGTAAATTCTGTAATCCTTGAGGGGCTCTTCTCCACAAAGTCTGAGCTATGAATGTTAGTTACACTCATAAAAGCAAGCACACACTAGCAAGACCATACATGGTGTTTATTTAAGAGAAAAGTCCCAGGCAGGTAGAGAAACAGAAGAGCAAGAAAGAAGTCAGAGGACAGAGAAGAAAAAGGAGCGAGCACGTGCTTGCAGTTGCTTTTAAAGTAAGGGGCTTGCATGGGTATGCATCATGGGTCCAGGGAAGTGCTTCCAGATCCAGGGAGATGCTTCTGTACTCAGTGCTGCAGGGCTTATGCAGCCACGCCCAGGGGCGTGCCCCAGTACAAGGTGCATCCCACCTGGGCCAGAGTTGGGCCAGCTACATGGAATGCCAGGAATCCTTACATATCACCCTTTTGTTTATTATAAAAAGAAACCCCAGTTTGTGGGGGTGGAGCTGGTCTCTGGCTGCTTCCTGCTGACACAGGGACAGAGAGGATTCCTAGTTGTTTATAGATTGAGGATTTGAGTCACAGGAACCTGTTTTTTGGAGCTCAGAAAAAGTCATGAGTTAGTGAGATAACTTTGGGAAGTGATAATATAGTGAGTGGTGTACTCTGCTAGTTCTGGAGATGGAAAAAGGTTCTTGAGAGGGGGTAGGAAATGGTCTGTTTTACATGAATTGACTTTGTTTCTTTTGGGCTTGGGTGGGGTATTTGTTTTACCTGTATTGACCTTGAAAGTGGCTCTTGAAGCAGTGGATGTGGAAGTGGGGAAGGTTGTGCCAAAATACCTTGGAGCTGTTTGTTGACCTTCATCTTAGAAGCAGGCCAGAATGGAAAATTCAGAGACAGGGGATTTTAGAGGATTGATTTATATTTGGTGGTCCACCCGGGAGACTGGAACTGACAGGTTGAAGCAAAGTGAACAGAGGTGGCTAGAGTAGTTGGTAGTCTGAATTTAGGTGAAATGTTATTTGCTTTTTATTTTGACAAAGGAGAGGCTAGAAAGAGAAGTGAGACCTCAATGTTCTTGCCTGCAGGACTGAGAATATATGGCTTTTAGTGTCCACAAGGAGAAGACTACTCAAGGCCCCCTCTTTGCAATGAGGGTGGTCAGCTTAGGGAAGCCTTGGCTGCATTAACTGCCCATAGTCAGACTTTAGATTATTTGGGAGTGATCTCTGTGTAATGTCTCTTTGCTGCTTGGGGTTAGGAGACATTCACTTAGACCAGCATTCCCTTGATGGAGTCTTAAACAAGGCCTGAGCTTGCCTCTATGAGGCTAAGCAAGAGCAAGGAGGTAGCCAGCCAGACAGCTTTCGTCAGCAGGCAGCATCTCTCCCGTGATATATCTTAAAAGTCGACTTTTGACTGGAGTCTGCCTGAGGTCTCTTGTCAAGATCTAAGTTTTAGCTCCAATGTCAGGTTAAAAAACCAGATCACACACTCAGGGATCTAGTTGAGCTGTGCCTGTTTTTAAACTCACCTTTAGTCTATAACCTAATTTGAATTTATCTGAGAAAATTTGCAAACTTTTATTATCAGTTGCTTTTTATAGAGGAAAACTGGATTTGTGTGGCCAGAAAGAGAATAACAGAAAGCTGGAAAGGAAAGTTTAGCATTGAGATATGAAAAGAAATAGGAAAACTTTTAAGAACAGAGAGATAGAAGGTTTAGAGCTGATGAAAAAAGAGAAAAGATAGGAAAAACTCTTTCTATCTGCTCATTGCATGCAAAAGAGAGCCCTCATAAAATATCGGGGTTGGTGAGCCATTAGGCCACTATTTTGAGTAATCTAAGGGGTAATTAAGCCATTTTGCAAAAAAACAGATAAGCTTGGTAGTATCTAGATAAAGGTTAAATGGTTTTAATGCCTCCACCCCAAACCATAAGGGTTAAGATGGAGCTGTTGGCTGCTGGCATTATTTCCCATTGTAGGAAATCTAAGGGAAGTGGGTTCCCAGTTCCCAGCTGCTTCATCGTCACCAAAGCACCTATGGGTCTGCAGGGAAGCAGATCCATGCTAAAAGGTCTGTCAACTCTTTAGCACTCTCCATCTTGACATGTCCCATCCCATCCACACATTTACCTTGTGAGTGCTAGTCAGTCCAAAGAGGGAGTGCCAGGACCTTACACAATGCAACATGATTGAAAAACTCATCAGCTTTTCAGAACCACGCACCTGTGACCTCTCCGTGGCCCAACCGAAAGGTGCCAGTGTAAATTCTCCCATGGGACCATGTCCCTGGACGCTTTGTAGTAATGGGAAAAAGTCAAAGCCAGGAGTGCGTGTTTGTCTGAGGACAGGGGGAAGCACTTACCAATTAAAACCACTGGTGTTTGAATATCACAGCACAGAGCAGATAGAAAGGCATGGCCTTGTAGTGAACCTCAGGATCAGGTTTTCCTAGCTTTTGTGCTCAGGAGGGAACCTATCCGAGTCACAGCACCAATGTTAGTACTCCGCATAAAAGCAAGCACACACTAGCAAGACCACACATGGTGTTTATTTAAGAGAAAAGTCCCAGGCAGGTAGAGAAACAGAAGAGCAAGAAAGAAGTCAGAGGACAGAGAAGAAAAAGGAGCGAACACGTGCTTGCAGCTGCTTTTAAAGTAAGGGGCTTGCATGGGTATGCATCATGGGTCCAGGGAAGTGCTTCCGGATCCAGGGAGAAGCTTCTGTACTCAGTGCTGCAGGGTTTATGCAGCCACGCCCAGGGGCATGCCCCAGTACAAGGTGTATCCCACCTGGGCCAGAGTTGGGCCAGCTATGTGGAATGCCAGGAATCATTACAATGAAGGTCACCAACTTTTCTCTTTCTATGCAAGCAAAGCAAAGTGTAATTTATGACTTTCTAAAATAACGGGATGTGGAGATAGAAATCACACCTGACTAATTAGAAATCTTTCACTTCTAAGTGAAAGACTCTGGGTTCTAGGGTTTGACCCAGGCATTCAGTTTAGATATCCAGTAGAGCAGGATGTTCCCCCCCTTTTTTTCTCTTTTCCTGTATGTGGGAGCGAGTCTGGAAAACTTGCCTAAGACTTGTCCCGGCTTGCCCAGACATGCCCAGGGTCCCCCGTCCCTCCCCACACAAGCACAAGCCTGTGAGCAGGCAGATAGTAAAAGGGTTGCTAAGAAACCATCAGATAACCAGAAGTACGTGACCGGGACCGCATACCACAAGAAGCCTGTAATCAGGGCCAGTGCTCAGGAAGCCCCCCTCCCAGCAAGCGACCGTTTCCTCCTGCCGTTCCTTCCCGCCACTAGGCCTTCATCCAATAAGTAAAAGTTGTTGTTTAAATGAGCAAATGATTTCCTTGTTTTCCCTATAACCACGCCTTTTGCTTCTGTAAGCCTGCTTCCCGCTTTCCCCTACACTATAAAAAGTCCCTGAACAAAGCATCAGCGTGCCAGTCTGCTCTCCGAGTTACTGCTGTCCGAGGATATCTTTGTAACTTGAATAAACCCTCTTGCAATTTGCATCTGATGTGTGGCTCAGCTCGGTCTCTGGGACTCGGGGTCTCCTTCTGGGGAAAGGTCCTCATTTGAGGGTCTTTCATAAGTAGGTCTGAGAATTTAATGACAAAACACTGAAAACAGCCTGTCAGACAGATGTTAGCATCTCAAGGAATTTACAAAATTCCATAGTCATATTTAGTAAAAAGTGGTAGAGGACCCAAACTTTTGCCTTCTGAAATGAAGTAGTCACTCAGAACGGAGAAGAAAAGTTATAGCATGATTCATTCACAAAGGGACAGTAGAGGTCCCTATTACTTGGTCAAAGCATGCCCACATTGTGGATACTATAAAAAAATGGCTGTCAGAAAGCTGGGAAGTATCACCAAAACCAAACCCCATGACATCTTCATCTTGGATTTCTGTCTGCTAAAACTGTGGTAGTAAATACATTTATGTTCTTTAAATCCAAACCTTGGCTACAGTCTTATGACAACTATAACTAATAAAGGAGAGAAATGCATTAAAGGGGAGTTGAATATATAGTAGCATAATGAGACATAGCTAAATGGGGAAATCTATTGACATAAAAAAATCAAAGTATTTGGTACAACAGCTTTTCTCAACTGCATAAATAATTAACGAATACAAATTTCAGACTGAGAAGGGTGAAAGGAAGAAGGAGTTTGAACAAGGAGATACATATATAAAAAATGAGACTCTTCATAATAATAAAAGGAAAAAAATTACAAATTTGGTGTAAAAATAATTCTTGTGTCTAGAATACTACTAAAGATGGGAGATTTAAAGGAAGGGTAGAAAGGAGGAGAAAAGAAAAGGGGAATAATATAATTATATTTTAATTAAATAGAGATAATTTTTGAAGTAACGAGTTGTGGATGAAGGGAAGTATATGACTTTAAGGGGAATAGTTCAAAGAACATTTCAGCCCAGTTCACCTTGAGTTATGTTTGCACTTAGATCAAGCTTATAAAGTAAGTGTAAGTTTTTCTTTAAACTCAATTTAATACTTGTGGAGATGTTGCCTTAATTCTTTGCTCTAAGTTGATTGACTGGGACACTGAAAACTAAGAGCCATCTTTCTTTCTTGGCAGTATGATGTCCTTCCCTGGGACTACTAAAATATGCAACGTTTGATAGGAAGAATTTCAGTACTCTAAGATTTTGGCACAATTATAGACATGTATATATTTATGTGAGTTAGTCTGTAGTATATTACTAAATATATAGTATATAGCTGCTAATGTAATTCAATAAGGAAAATATCATGTTTTATAGTAATGTGTAGAAAAATAATTGGGGAAAATCTCCAATATTTGACATAAGACAGATAAATAATAATAATAATATTAAACTATAAGACTGCATTGATTAAATAACAGTCTGATTCTCAATTTGGTAATTTAATGTGGCACACATACATATTACTGTAGGAACAGAATGATGTGGGAATGTCTTTCTGTATGCTGTGAAATAAAGGGACTGTTTTAGTCTGTGATGGGCATCTTAGAAGTAGAAATTGGAGAATAAATAGGGGATGGAGAGGGTAGTGAGGAGGGACATGATTCAACCTCACAAAAATCAACAATTGAGATAACAGAGGTGAGCCATGTGGCAAGACAGATTAATAGAAATGGGTTAAGTTAAGATGAAGGAGCTAGCTAGCAATGTGCCTGAGCCATCGGCCAAACAGTATGAAATTAATGCAATCATCTTTGGGATTGTTTCTTTGGGATTTTGGGATTGCTGGTCTAGATAAGCAATGTTGGGCAGGTCCAAATGTAAGGCTAGTCTGGGCCAGAAACATCCTTCTACAGATGGCACCTCAACATGGGGCCGGACACTTACATAAAGCCAGAGAAAGCTTAAAAATTGTTCTAGAGCATAACAACAGAGCCAAAAGCAGCTTCCAAGTTGTATCTTTGAAATGGGTTGTAGAACAGAGTGTCTCCAGTGCCTGTACTATGTTGAAAAGCCGTCATGCAGGACGGAGTCAGCAGCCAAAGCATTGCTCTGCGGTCAAGCATTTTAAATGCTCTTATGGTTAGAAAATAATTAATGATACAAAATCAAACAGATTCAGATGGAGGAAACATCTGAATGGGTTACAATGTGTGTGAAAAAGAATGCAGAGGCTTCAGGGGGGGAAAAAAGGATAGAGAAAGCCCTTAAAAAAGATAGAGTAATAAAAATATAAAAAGCCACATAAAGATGGAAAATAGAGTCCAGATTATGGTCATTCTTAGATTTTTTTTCAATTATTTAACTTTTACTGAGCTATCTGCAGAAACACAATTGATTGCAGAGACTGCTAAGTTAAAAAAACATATTTTAAAGGTATTTTGATTTTAAAATTGTGTCTAAGGAAATGTTGCTTTGGAAAAGAGATTCTGCTTTTGTTTTTTACAGAAGATGAGAACCTGTGGATGGCTTCCAGGCTAGTATTGTTTGGTCAACTGAATTCACTTGAAAAAAAAATCCTTGATAGGAAGAGATGGTCACATCAGCTTCAAGGCTGCAACTAAGATGATCCAGTCTCAAGAACTTGTAAGATTGCTAGCACCTTCAATCAGAAGAAGTAGTAAAGGAAAGATACAACCAAATTCCCAAAATATTGTTTATAAATGTTTGTTTTCATTACAAATAGTTAATGGTCATAATTAATTTCTTTCGTAGTAGAAAGAAGATACAATATATGAACATTTTAAAAAGATACACTATTGAATTTACTTTAATCCAAAACTCAGCTGTTAATCTCAAAATATTTTACATTGGTATGGAGTTTGGTTTATTGATACAAATTTAAGGCCAATTTTGTTATGCTGTATGTATTTTAGGGTACGATGTTTATGTAACTCATTTAAAATTGTAATGTGTAATTAAGAAAAGCAGATTAATAATCATCTATGATAACCAAACTTATAGTCATGTTTGTTTGATTTTTTTAGGTATACAAAAATATATTTCAATAAGATAGGTAATCTTCAAACACTTCAAAGACTTACAGAATATGGCACTTAAAATATTTACAACTTTTCTGGACAGTGAGACAGGTCTGTTCCTGTCAGCCCCAGTGCACTTCAAGAGAATAATGGGCATTGAAGAAACTCTATATGGAATTTTTTTTCTTTGTGGTAACGGTTAGCCACTGCACAAGAAACTGTTCTTGTATTGACTGCTTGACAGTATGCTGTATAAATTGGATATGCAGGACCCATAGGAAAAAGACCTCTGAACTTTGGCCTAACAAGCCAAGATGGTCCTTCAGTTTCCTATTTCACAGAGAAAACTGCCAGACATCCTTCAGGACACAAGGAGAAGCAACTGATGAACTATGCCAGGATGGGCAGAGAAGTCCATCAAATTTTCTGATTTACTGAAGGGTATGCTGGAGACTCTGGGCCTGTGGGTTGAGGATGGATGCTCCACCATTGCAAGGGAATTTTGAGTGAGTGTCCAGGCAGCCAGATGTCATCTCTGTCATTTCTCGATTTTGGAAGTTCCTTGCACGTCCTGTTTACTCAGGTATTATATCCGTCTCCAATGTGCTTGAAGATTAAATAGTTATAATTATATTTTTCTCAGTTATTTTAAAAGTTATATTAGATATAAAACTTTGGACTCACAAAGATAGGGTGGATGATGATAGAATATTTTCTTTGTTTTTTTTTTTCTTTTAGTGCAAGTGGACTAGATTTTGTAGATGTGGTTCTTGCTTGATATTGTTTTGAAAGTGTGGCTTTGCTATGTTGGAATTGAAACCTTTCTTTTTAGTTGATGAAGTTATGTGGAAGTCTCTGTGTTGTGAATAGGAGACTATTTTGGCCTATGTCAGGCGTCTTGGAGGTGGACAGGGAGATTGGGGTGTGAGGCTAAAGGCATAGTCCAGCCACCAGGAATCAAGATTTGGAGAAATAGGAAAGCCATTGGCCACATGGCAGGACAGATTAATCAAAATGCGTTGAGTTGAGATGCAGAGCTAGCTAGCAATATGCCAAAACCATAGACCAAACAGCATAAATTAACATGAGCATCTGTGTGTTTCTTGGGGACTTTGGGATTGCTGGTCCTGATAAGCAGTGGAGCAGGTCCAAACTATGGGTTCTGGGCCAGAAATCTTATTCTACAACAGAACATGACTAAAGACCATCTTTCCTGTGTTTTTATGCTGTTGTGATATCTTTAGTGTGTGGATCAGTGACATTTTTTTAACCAGTTCCAGGGCATAGTTGTTTTATTCTAAAAATGAGAGACAATCCTGCATGATAATTAAAAAGCCCATTTATGTCTAACACAAATTTCTGAAATTATTTTGGCAGCTGCAATAGACTGAATTGTGTGTTCAAACTACAACCTACAAAATTTTTCAGCATATTGAAACCCCTGATCCATGAAGCACAGAATACCAATACACAGTATGACTAAAGTAAGCTTTCTCTATCTGCTCTGTAATGCAAATTGTTAATCATGATTGTCTACCTTGATGTCACAGTAACAAAGAGCTTGTCATCTAATGCAAGGACATATAAGTCACCTAACATGTTAGAGAAAAATCCACAGTGAGAATGAAAATGAGGTTCTCACATGATCTGAACTTTCACTTAGTGACATCTGTCCTTAATCTGTGTGAGAAAAGATAGTTTAGCATTCCCATTGACCTTCTCACAAACAAGGCACCACTAGGGATGATTGGAAATGAAGTAACATTCAACATATCCACATGGAAAATAGATCTAAAGCTATTTTCTTCACTAAAATCTTTCTGTGCTATACTTCAACATTGGCTGAAACACAATTTTTATAAAACCATAATGGTTTATTTTATTCATGGTCCAATTCAAAATTGTTTCCATAGAAAACATATATTTTCTTTTGTCATTCCCACTCACAAAGTGCCAAAGTATTACTATACATCTCAAGAGCTTGTACATCTTCCCAGTCCTTGTCTAGCATAGTAGATGCCATTAACTTTTTATTTTTCAATCTAATACACTGGCATTTTCTTCTTGCTTGCCTGACTTACCTCATCTGATTTTTCTTCTCCTTTAGACTTGATTTCTGCTCTTCATTTTCTTTCTCTCTTCCTTGCTTCCTGTATCTTAGAAACAAGTTCGAGGGTCAGGTCCCTGATCTTTTATTGACTGTGTGTTATGAGCAGGTTATGACCTACCAACAAACAACATTAAGAAATGGTGGGGACTACTGAAGTTAGGGGGGAGGCAGGGATGAAGGAGGGGAATGAGAGAAAGGGACAAGGTAGATAGGAAAATACCATAATGAAGCCTATTATTTTATATGTTAATTTAAAAAATCTTAAAAACAACATCTTAATATGAATTCAGTTTGTCACTGGAATAGAATCATAGAAAACTGGGAGCCTTTGATCTTTAGTATCAATATTCCATGTGATTCCTAGCATACCTTCCCCTTCCTTTGAACAGTATATGACAACATGTTAAAGCATAGACAAAAGAAAAAACAAAACAACAAAAAAAGAATAAATGATTGCTTAAGGATGCATGACCACAGAAAGAAATAAAGTAGTTGCTTAAAAATCACAATAGGGACAGACTATGCCAGCTCCTCTCCCAGTAGGACAGCCCTGTCTCTAGGACATAGGCCTCAGGAAACAAGACATGCTCCCAAAGCCCCACCCATTGATGTCACAGGTGCAGCACAGTAGGGAAGACTCTCTCGGGAAGACCTTTCCACCAACAGCCCCTATAGAATCCTATAATCTACAAGTCCCATTCAGTTCCCCAAATCTATCCATACTCCAAGAACCCAGGGCTTCCTGAGACACAAAAACTGTTAGTGCTTAAACCAAGAATATCTCCCTGACACAGAGACACATTGAACCCATTGGAGAAAGAGATGGGCAGTTGTCAATGCAAGAATATATACAATAACATAAAAAACAATATGGCACCACCAGAAACTAGTGGTTCTACAACAATAAGACCTGAACACCCCAATGTAGAAGAAGCAGAAGAAAATAATCTTAGAAATAACTTTATGAAGATGATGGAGGCCTTTAATTTCATTAATATCTGTTATAATGTTTACCTTTCAATTTCTAGTTTTAATGAAGTAGGATTTCCCTTTTTTTGTTTAATTTGGTTAAGAATTTGTCAATCTTTATAAAGAAATAAGTAAAGAAGGAAAGAAAATAAAAAAAATTTCTTAAAGAAATTGAGGAAAAGACAAAGAAAAAATGAAAAAAAAATCACTTAAAGAAAGTCAAAAACAAACAAAAAAACACAAGAAAAAAAGTGAAGGGAACAGATCTCAACTTGGAAATTCAAATAAAGATAATAAAGAAGACATAAACAAAGGGGATGCTGGAAATGGAAAATCTGAGGAAATGAATAGAAACTGCAAACACAAGCATAACCAACAGAATGCAAGAGAGAGAAGAGAGACTGTCTGGTGTGAAAGATACTGGGACACCATGAAAAGACCAAACCCAAGAATAATATAAATAGAAGAAAAGAAGAATACCAGGTCAAAGGCACAGGAAATATATTGAAAAAAATCAAAGATGAAAACTTTCCCAACCTGAAAAAGAAAATGCCTATGAAGATACAAGAAGCTTGCAGAATACAAAATAGACTAGACTTCCCCCATCCCAAACACTCTTTGCCACATAAAAAACAAACCACTAAAGATACAGAAAAAATATAATGAAAAAACAAACAAAAAACAAGTGATTTATAAAGGTAGACCCACCAGAATAATACCTGACTTCTCATTGAAGACAATAAAATCCAGAAGGCCCTGAATAAACATTATGCAAGCACAAAGAGAACATAGATGTCAATTCAGACTACTATACACAACAGAATTTTTAGCTGTTATAGAGTAAACAAGATATTCCATGACAAAACCAGATTTAAACAACATGTTTTAAAATATTTTATTATGAATAAAGTCACATTTTCTATCTGTGTATATCCTTATTCAAGGTCCATCCCCCTCCCACCCCCTCTAGTCACTCTCTCTTTTCCACATCTCCCGATCTCCTCCCCAGCATGGGCTGGAGGTTCCAAAGTCCCAATATTGCTCAGTTCAGCATCCACTCCTGGCAGATCCAGTTTTTTCCCTCCAACATCGAGACTGAGTCAGGTGTTCCTCTAGGGGGACAGGGATCCAAGGTGTCAGTCCAAGGTGTTTCTGATCCCAAGATGGTCAGTGGTTGTGGTTTGCAGCTTGGACAACTTTTGCTTTTTGATTTTTTTTTTTTGTTTAGAGTCCACTAATGAGTGAGTACATTCCCTGCTTATCTTTCCGGGTTTGTGATACCTCGCTCAGGAGAATATTCTCCAAATCCATCCATTTACCTACAAATTTTAGGATATCATTTTTTCTTACTGCTGAGTAGTACTCCATTGGGTAGATGTACCAGAGTTTGTTAATCCATTCTTCAATTGAGGGGCATCTAGGTTGTTTCCAGGTTCTTGCTATTACGAATAACGCTGCTATCAACATAGTTGAGCTAATGCCATTGTAGTGTGACTGTGTGTTTTTTAGGGTATACACCCAGTAGTAGTATTGCTGGATCCTTGGGGAGATTGATTCCCAGTTTTCTGAGAAACAGCCATACTGCATTCCAGAGTGGCTGAACAAGCTTATACTCCCACCTACAATGGAGGAGTATTCCCCTTGCTCCTCAACCTCTCCAGCATAGGCTGTTATCTGTGCCTTTTATGTTAGCCAATCTGACAGGTGTCAGGTGGTATCTCAGGGTTGTTTTGATTTGCATTTCTCTGATGGCTAAACGTGTTGAGCACTTTTCAAGTGCCTTTCAGCCATGCATAATTCTTCTGATGAGAATTTCCTTTTTAGATCTGTACCCCATTTTTGATTGGGTTATTCAAGGTTTGGGGCTCTAGATTCTTGAGTTCTTTTTTTATTTTTTTTATTTTTTTTTCTTCCTTCTTTATTTTGTATTTATCAAAAAAAATACAGTAAAAAGAATTTAAAATGTGGAAGAGTTAACAATAACTATACAGAGGATAAGAATGATAATACCTTGGAGTAACTATAATCTTGAGTTCTTTATATATTTTAGAGAACATTCCTCTATCACTTGTAGGGTTGGTGAAAATCTTTTCCCATTCTGTAGGTTGTCATTTTGTCCTATTGACAGTGTCCTTGGCTTTACAGAAGCTTCTCAGTTTCAGGAGGTCCCAATTAGTGATTGCTGTTCTTAGTGTCTGTGTCACTGGTGTTATATTTAGGAAGTGGTTGCCCCTGCCAATTTGTAGAAGGGTATTTCCCACTTTCTTTTCTATCAAGTTCAGTGTGGGTGGGTTTATGTTGAGGTCTTTGATCAACTTGGATTTGAGTTTTATGTATGGTGACAGGCTTGGATCTATTTGCATTTTTCTACACACTAACAACCAGCTATGGCAACACCATTTGTTAAAGATAGTATTTTTGTTTTCCATTGAATATTTTGGGCCTCTTTGCCAAAGATCAGGTGTTCACAGGTTTTTGGGTTAGTGCCTGGATCCTCAATTCTATTCCATTGATCCACAAATCTGTTTTTATGCCAGTACCAAGCTGTTTTTATTACTATAGCTCTTTAGTATAACTTGAAGTCAGGGATGGTGATGCCTCCTTAGGTTCTGTTGTTGAGCAAAATTGTTTTGGCAATCCTGGCTTTCCTGTTATTCCAAATGAAATTGAGTATTGTTCTTTCAACATCTATAAACTATTGTGTTGGGATTTTGATGGACAGTGCATTGAATCTGTAGATTGCTTTTGGTAGAATTGCCATTTTTACTATGCTGATCCTACCTAACCAGGAACATGGGAGAGCTTTCCATTTTCTGATATCCTCTTCAATTTCTTTCTTCAGTGATTTAAAATTTTGTCAAATGGATCTGTTACTTCTTTGGTTATAGTTACTCCAAGGTATTTAAAACTATTTGCAGCTATTATGAAGGGTAATGTTTCCCTTATTTCTTTTTCAGTTCTTCTATCTTTAGTGTATAGAAGGGCTACTGATTTCTTTGAGTTAATCTTGTATCCTGCTACATTGCTGAAGGTGTTTGTCAGCTGTAGCAGTTCTTTGGAAGAATGTTGTGGGTCATTTATGTATACAATCATATCATCTGCAAATAGAGATAGTTTCACTTCTTCTTTTCCAATTTTTATCACCTTAATCTCCTTTCGTTCTCTTATTGCTTTACCTAATACTTCATGAACTCTATTGACTGGATAAGGGGAGAGAGGACATTTATCCACAAGTCTAGCCCTGCAGTAAGCACTGAAAGGAAAACTCCAGCCAAAAGAAGTTAGATGTACCCACAAATACATAGGCAATAGATAAACTCACACCTTCCAATCACAAAGAAGAGAAACACACATACATGTTACCACCAAAAAGACAGAAATTAAAAATCAATGGTTAATTATGGACAGTGCATTGTCCATTAAGTAAATTAATATTACTTAATAAAACTTGTATATAAAAAGACACAAGCTAATAGAATGAATATAAAACCAGGATTCATCCTTTTACTGCATACAAAAAACATACCTAAACTTCAAAAACAGACATGACCTTCTGGTAAAGAATTGAAAAAGGACTTTCCAATCAAATAAACTTAAAAATCAAGCTGGTTTAGCTATCCTAATATCTGACAAAAATAGGCTTCAAACTAAATCAATCAAAAAAGATTGAGAAAGACATTACATATTCATCAATGGAAAAATCTAACAAAATTGATGAAGTCTCAATTTTGAACATTTATGCACCAAAAAAAGGCATCCACATATGTAAAAGAAACATTACTAAAGCTTAAGTCATACATCAAACCCCACATACTTATAGTGGGAGACTTCAACACCCACCCTTACCAATGTACAGACCTACCAGACAGAAATTTAACAGAGAAATGTGATCTAACAGATATTGTGACTCAAATAGACTTAATAGATATATACAGAACATTTCACCAAAACACCAAAGAATATACCTTTTTTTTCTCAGCATTTCATTGAATTTGCTCTAAAATTGATTACATACTTGATCACAAAGGAAATCTCAACATATAAACAATTTGAATAATCCCTGTATTTTATCCAATCACTGTGGCTCTAAGTTGGAATTCAGCAACAAAACAGTCTCATAGAAACAGAATAATGCACAACTGAATCACTACTGAGTCATGGAAAAAATAAAGAAAGAAATCAAAGCCTTTCTGGAATTCAATGAAAATGAAGGTACAACATACCCAAACTTAAGTACCGTATAAACACAGTACTTAGAAAGAAATCATGGGGCTGGAGAGATGGCTCAGCGGTTAAGAGCACCGTCTGCTCTTCCAGAGGACCCGGGTTCAATTCCCAGCACCCACATGGCAGCTAACAACTGTCTGTAGTTCCAGTTCCAAGGCAAATAAAAAAAAGAAAGAAATCATATTACTAGATTCCTACATAGAAATTTGAAGGAATCTCACAATAATGTTTTAACAGCACAGCTGAAAACTCTAGAATAAATAGAAGCAAACTCACCCAGGAGGAATAGATACCAGAAAAATAAATTGAGGGCTGAAATTAAAAATAAAAACAAAGAGAACAATACTAAGAATCAATAAAACCAAGAGTTGGTTCTTTGAGAAAATCAACAAGACAGACAAACCTTATTTAAACTAACCAAGAAGTAGAGAGAACATCCAAATTAACAAAAATCCAAAACAAAATGAGAGACATAGTAAGAGACAACAAGAAAATTCAGAGAATCAACACACCATATATCAAAAACATGTATTCCACAAAATTGAAAAATCTAAAAGAAATGGACAGTTTTCTTGATAGGTAACATATAATCAAAATTAAGTCAAGACCAGATAAACAGTTTAACTATACCTATAATCCCTAAGGAATAAAAGCATTTGTTGTAAGTCTCCCAACAAAACAAGTCGAGGCTAAATGATTTCAGACAGAATTCTACCAGAATTTCAAAGAAGAGCTAATACCAATACTCCTCAAATTGTTCTACACAATAAAACCAAAGAAACCTTGCCAAATTCTTTTTATGAGGTTACAGTTACACTGATAACCAAACTACACAAAGATGAAACAAAAAAGAGAATTACAGATCAATCTCTCTCATGAACATTGAAGCAAAAATATTCAATAAAGTAATGGCAAACTGAATCCAAGAACACATTGAAAAAGTCATTCACAATGATCAAGTAGGGTTCATCCCAGAGATTCAGGATTGGTTCAACATACAAAAAAATTCTGTCAATGTCTGAACTGGCCTACCCCAGTAATCAGATTGGTGAATATCCTAACTGTCATCATAGGGACTTCATCCAGTAAGTGATGGAACCAGATACATAGCCAAGCACCAGACTGGGTTCCTGGAGTCTAGTAGAAGAGAGGGAAAAAGGACTATATGATCAAGGTGGTCAAGATCATGATAAGAAAATTTCCACCAACAACTGAACCAAGCTTGTGGGAACTCATGTACTTTAGACTTGTGAAGCCTACATGAGACTGAACTAGGCCCCCTGAATAAGGAAGACAGTTGTGTAGCTTGGTCTTAGACCTGTGAAGCCTACATGAGACTGGACTAGGCCCCCTGAATAAGGAAGATAGTTATGTAGCTTGGTCTGTTTAAGGGGCTCCTGACAGTGAAATCAGGATCTATTCCTGGTGCATGAGCTGGCATTTTGGAGCCCATTACCTATCGTGGGACACTTTGTACAGCCTTGACACATGGTTGGGAGGGGCTTAAACATGCCTCAACTAAATGTACCAGGTTTGCTAACTCCAAATGAGAGGTCTTTTCCTTTTGAGGAGGGAATAGGGAAGTGGGATAGGAGTGGAGGGAGGCAGGGGGGAACAGGAGGAGGGATGCAAGGGGAATCTGTGGTTGGATTGTAAAATTAATTAGAAAAAAACTTAAAAAAAATCCCTTCATAGGAGCTCGGTGAGAAAGTTCAGCCATTAGAGCATTTGCTGATCTTCAATAGATGCCTTGGGTGCAATTCCCAAAACCCCTTTTGGATGGCTCACAACAGCCAGTAATTCTAGTCTTAAGGGATCTTATCACTATGTAAGATTATAGAATCAGTTGCTTTTCTTTCCCTGTTAGACAATTAAGAGGCAGGGGGGAAAAAAAACCCTTAGAAACAATAGGTAGCGGCAAGGGAAACAAAATCTCAGGCACGGCTGCAGAATCAGCAGATGGAAGACACCTTTGGAAAGGCAAAGAACTGCTGGGTGGGACAAGGAAAGGGTAGGAGGCACAAAAAAGGAGGAGGAAGAGAATGAGCAGAGGGAGGAGAAGGAGTGTGAGGCAGACTAGGCTGGCCTTTCCTGGAGGTGCCTTTAAACTCTTTTAACCATGTTGGTACAGAGCACTAGCAGGAGTAGATGGCAGACCTACTTATGGAAACAAGAACTCTCCAGACCATTATTTATCAGTTGCTCAGTTACTAAACCTTTCACATTAGGTCTGGAAAGTGAGGAAGAAGCTGGATATTTGACATCTTTATTACTTGCTTGTGTCCCCTCTGCATAACTGTAAGTCTGTAGGGGCTCTGTCTATTCCTTAGTACCTCAATCCAATACTATCTTCTGGCCTCTTCAGGTACCTTCATGTATGTGATACACACACACACACACACACACACACACACACACACACACACACACACATGCACACATCTTAAAAGTTTCTAATTTAAAAGAAATATGTCACATAAATTAGAAAGTGAACCAACGCACTTAGACCTTCTGTCATCCCAGTGTAATTTAACACAATTTCACTGGGTCGAGGTAGGTGCCCTCAGTAATATAATTACTGTTTGTAGGTATAGTGATATACTCAATAAAGTTCTCTTGAAACTATGTATATGTGTTACACATTAAAAAGATTACTTTTCAAAATAGGTTTTTAGAAATACAAAATGGTCATAGCAGCACACCAAGAGCATTGCTACATAACCTAGTGTGTGTTGACTCCTCCAGGAACTCTTTTCTCTTTTTAGTAGTAACAAAGCAACACACAGAACACACTAGTACAGATCAGGGGAGGACATGGGTAGGTGCCAGAGCACAAATTTATTCATCAACATGAAGAACAGTAAATCACCACTAGAATGTAGTGGTTCTACAACAACAAGACCTGAACATTCCAATATAGAAGAAGCAGAGAAAAATGACCATTAAAAAATCTTTATAAAGATGACAGAAACACTTAAAGAGGAAATTAAAGAAATGAAACACTCCCTTAAGGAAACAGAGGAAAAGACAAGAAAAAACTTGAAAGAAAAGAACAAATTTCTTAAAGAAATACCAGTGAACCAAGAAAAAGCCATCAAACAGGTGATGAAAACAGTGCTAGGTGGAGCCTTTCAGACTCCCCAAGGCAGGTTAATCTTTCTCTCTAAGTAATGACTTTTCCTTGAGGTTGGGCAAGCACTCTAGACTGAGAGAAGAAACTACATACATGTGCTCTGTATGTCATGTTGGTGACCAGCCAATCAGCATTATCTTCTTATACCTAAATCTCGTGCACCTCTCCCAGATGCTGTATAGGTTGCCAGTGGATGTCATTCAAACAGTGGACTTATATCTTTTTGTTTTGTTTTGTGTTATTGGTTTTTTTTGTGCAATTATTGTCTTATTGTAGTCCTAAGACTCATAGTGCATTTTTGATATTTTTGAAATGTGTTAAATTTTTTAATTAAATAATATGAGACAGAGTATGTTGCAGCAAATCTATTATTTGTAAATCATAATAACAATAAATTAAATAAAATGAAATAGAATCAATAAAGAAGACACAAACTGAGGGAATGTAGGAAATGGAAAATCTGAGTAAATGAACAGGAACTACAGATGCAAGCATAACTAACAGAATGCAAGAGATAGAAGAGAGAATCTCTGGTGTGGAAGATACAATAGAGAAAATAGATTTGTCGTCACACAAAACATTCAGGAAATCTGACACCATGAAAAGACCAAACCTAAGAATAACAGAAAGAGAAGAAGAAGAACACCAGCTCAATGGCACAGAAAACATGTTCAACGAAATCATAGAAAAAAAATCTTTCTCAACTTAAAAAAAGAAAAGTCCTATGAAGATCCATGAAGTTTAGAGAACACCAAATATACTAGACCAGCCAAAAAGTCTGCTTGCCAACTAATAAATAAAACTCTAAACATACAGAATGATGAATTTTAAGAGTTGCCAAGGAAAAGGTCAAGTAACTTATAAAGGCAGACCCATCAGAATTATACTCAACTTCTCAGTGAAGACTATGAAAGGTAAAGGTCCTGAACAGATGTTATATGGATATTAAGAAACCATGGATGCCAGCACAGACAAACTATACTCAACAAAACTCTCAATCACGATAGACAGAAAAAAACAGGTATTCCATGACAAAACCAGATTTAAACAATATCTGTCCATAAACCTAGCTCTACAAAAAGCACTAGAAAGAAAACTCTAACCTAACATAGCTAGAAAGACTCATGGAGCCACAAGCAATAGATAATCCCCTAGAAGCAAACCCCAAAGAAGGGAAACACACACACACACACACACACACACACACACACACACACACACACAAACAAACACATTCCACCACCAAAAATAAGAGGAATTAACAATCATTGGTTATTAATATTCTTTAATATCAATGAACTCAATTCATATCTATTACCCTGAAAAATACTCAAGTCCAAGAGAATAAAAGACCTCAACATAAACCCAGATATACTAAACTTGATAGAAAAGAAAGTGGCAAATACCCTTGAATGCACTGGCACAGGTGATCACTTTCTAAATATGACACCAGTAGCACAGATACTGAGAACAACAGTTAATAAATGGGACCTCCTGAAACTGAGAAGCTTCTTTAAGGCAAAGGACACAGTCAATTAGACAAAAGGACAGCCTACAGAATGGGAAAATATTTTCATAAACCCTATATCTGACAGAAGACTTATTGCTAAAATATATAGAGAACTCAAGAAACTAGAGGCCAGAAAACCAAATAATTCAATTAAAAATGTAGTTCAGAGCTAAATAGAAAATTCTCAACAAAGGTATTTTAAATGGGTGAAAGATACTTAAAGAACTGCTCAATATCCTTAGTCATCAGAAATGTACAAATCAAACAGCTCTGAGATACCATCTAACACCTGTCAGAATGGCTAAGATCAAACACACTGATGACAACCTGTGTTGGAGCAGATGTGAAGCAAGAGGAACACCTCTCTTTGTTGCTGGTAGGACTGTAAACATGTACAGCCACTTTGTAAATCAATATGTAATTAATTTACCCAATTATCCTGCAGTATACGACTATTGGGCATATACCCAAAGGAATGCACATTCTTACCCGAAGGGCATCAACTCAACTATGTTCATAGCAGCATTATTCATAACAGCCAGAACCTGAAAACAATTTTAGATGCCCTTCAACAATTAACAAATTGTAGTTCATTTATACAATGAAATACTACTCAGCAGTAAAAAATGACCTCCTGAAATTTGCAGGCACATGGATGGAATTGTAGAGTATCATCTTGAGTGAAGTAACACAGACTCAGAAACATAGGCATGGTATGTACTCACTCATAAGTGTATTTTAGATATAAAGCAAAGGATATCCAGGCTACAATCCACAAACACTGAGCAGCTATGTAACAGAAGGAACTTAAAGGAGTCATCCAGGAATACTCCTGTGAAGGGGAACTAGAGAAATACCCTGAGTAAATTTAAATTGGGATTATATGAGGAAGTGAGCAAAGGAAGGTGAGAAGAGATCATAAGAAAATGGATGGTTGAGTGGGAGAAAAAAAAGTGGAACAAAAAATAGATATCTTGATAGAAGGAACCATTGTGGGATTAGAGAGAATCCTGATGATAGGGAAACATCCAAGAATGCACAAGATGTTCCAGGCTAGGATTCCAAACAATAGCGGAGAGGGTGCCTAAACACGACTTCTTTTAAATCAAATGAATGACCACCCTAATTGTCATTATAGAACCTTTATCCCCCAAAGGATAGAGGCAGGAGCAGAGATTCATAGTTAAGTACCTGGTCAAGCTTCTGGTCCAGCTGAAAAGAGGGAGGAGAGAGGACATGAGCAAAGGGATCAGGATCATGAGGAGGAGACCCACAGACATGGATGACCTGAGCTATTGGGAGCTCACTGCCTCTGAAATAACAGCTGAGGAGCCTTTTTGGAAAGGAAGTAAACCTTCTGAATGTAGATGACAGCCGAACAGGGCTGCAGTGTGCATACTCTTTTGCAGAGCTTATTCCTGCTGCACATGAACTGACTTCTTGGAGCCCATTCCCTATGGAGGAACACCTTACTCAGCCTTAATACTGGGATGAGAGATTCAGACCTATACTTTAACTGTATGTGCCAGACAGAACTGACTCTCCTTGTGATCCCTTGCCCTCTCTGAGGAATGGATGGGGGGATGGGGTGGGATGAGGCTGAGGGAAGAGTAGGAGGAGGGGAGGGCAGGGAGTAGTGGTGGGTATGGGAAAAAAGTTTCTAAATAAAAAAAATTACTTTTTATAACAAAAAAGAGCAATCCTCCTGTCTCACCCCCCAAGTGGTGAAATTATAGGCTTGAATTCCTATTCAAATTTTGTCACTGAAATTAAGTATGAAATTCCATATGCAGCTACATAGAACAGATTGTGAATCAGTCATCACATAGAGTTTTGAAAAAGAAGGTTTTAATTTTGTCTTAGTTACTTCATGGAATCAAACATTTATCATTTTTGTTGTGGACAGCCCTGTTTTGGGCCTGGTATATAATCAACACTGATGAGTTTACCAAATGAACCTTCTGAGCATTTTGGTTCCTATACTTATAAATTTGTACATGCCACACCCTGCCTAGTGCCTAACCAAATGCTATGGCCAGAAAGACAGAAACAGCAATAGATTAAAGTCAATGAATTTCTCTTTCAAAGCCCCTTCCTGGATTAAATATTAGTTATACATATTTCATTGAGTTCTGGAAGAAGAATATAGGAAATGTCAATGTCATTCTACAAAAGCTGCATGATTTTGATTTTTAAGATATTTACAAAGAAAATTTTCTGCTTCTATATGTGGCAACTTTTGCCATTAAGAAATCAGGATGAACAGTGCTTTCTAACTATTTGCACTACTCAGGATTAAAGAGCACATTAGAAGTACAACAAGGGAGGCAGAGTTCTATTCATAATTTCATATGTGAAGCACTTAAGTGGTGCTTCCATGAGTTCTCAGTTATTCTGGTTTTGATTTCCCTTTACAGTTAAGATAAATTGTAACATTAGAGCCATGGCTTTAAACACAACTTTAACTCAGTCCTTTCCCTTCAAAGTCTAATATGCTGAGACCCAGGGAACTTGGCAGTTTTCTTAGGGACAAAGATATGTTAGAATTTAACATGGTTCATAATTTACAACTCAATGACTAAGTAGACTGGAGTCTTTTAGACACAATACTCCTCTTTAAAGCAATAAGTTGGCATCTCTGGACTGAAAGAATCCAGGGTCCTGTGAATGAGCAACAGTCACTTCACAGATTTTTTTTTTAAAGATAACAGAAATTCAAGCACACTGATATATCACCTTTAATTATAAGGTGTGTTTTACTGATTTTCTTAAATAGTTATTTGGATATCTATATGAATTTTTAACGATTAAATAAGGTATTCATTTGGAACATTATGAAACTCATAATCTCAAACAGTATCTCTTGGAGTATCTTCTAATGAAAGCTCAGGCTTTGCAGACAGCACAGTCACACAGACAAGTGTGAATCTAAAGATTTCCCTTCACTGCAATCTGCACATTCTAGGTTGAGAAAACGTAGACTGCAATTCAGTGTGACACTGAGGTAAAACTACTGTGCAATGTGCATCCCCTTGCCTGGAGCATCTAACTCTCCTCTCCACCCTGAGGCCATTCCTTCAGGAGCAAGGTGTGCACAGAGAAAGGCTTGAGTCCAAGTAAGTTCCTGGCCCTTTCTCCATCTTTTCTAAGGCTGAAGAATTTAATCTTATGTTCACACAACCCAACTCTGTTCTAAGGGCTGTACATATGGAGGAAAGGGGTATTTTTAGGGGTATTCTAATAATAAAATCAGTATCACTCCAATAGTTTGTAAATATTAAAACCTCCTTCAAAGGCAATCTGACAGCTAAATCTTACACAACTGCTTAATAAAACATTTTTTGCCTTCAGCCTTTTAGACTGAGTATACAATATTAGATTTCTGGACATGAAATGTTGTTTATTAAATCTCCAAGTTTTGGATATGTTAGCTGTTGCTGTGGGCTTCTAGTGTTTTCTCAATGTTATCTTTTGGACCAATCATGGTATCTTGGGATTCTTTGCAGTGTTTAAAAACATTTTCAATCAAATTTTTAGCTTTGTGTTAAATCACATGTGTGAACATTCTAAACAACCGTTAAGTTTTAGTCCTAGTCCATTTACACTGATGGCACACACACACACACACAAAAAAAAAAAAAAAAAAACCCGTTTATTACAATGTGTTGAAGTGGAATTTTTATGGTCCACATAAAATTGTTTGCAAGTTTCTATGGTAATATATTATCTTTGTCTATGCTACTATTGCTTTTCAATCAAAATTATTACACCTCCAGGGACAAAATTTTTTTGTCTCTCAGATACTTCTGGCTTTAATTTTTAGTTTAATGTTTTTTATTGTTTTATTTTGCCAATATATTTTAAGAAACACAAAATTTAGATTGATATTCAAGCTAATACAAAATAGTCATTGTACTGGGTTCAAACCTTCTTATGAAAACCTCAGGAGGCTTACCAAATGAAGCTAAAATTTAATTTGGTAATATAGCTAAAATAATTAATATAGTGCAAATATATAAACTCTAGCAATGATTTTACAAATGGATAGTAACTGATACATACCATGTTTTCTTCCATTTCTAGTACAAATAAGTTGAAAACTGATTTGGATTTCAGCTGAGTTTCATAGATGGAAAATGTTGGATGATCATGGCTCATGCTCAGATTCAAAGAGGTTGACTATGCTTTTCCTTTTTAAACAACAATGAGCTTGCTTTAAAAAAATAATAAACATCCTGCTATTATCAAAATTATTTTTTTCTCTCCCTCTCTTCCTTTTTTTAAAAACAAAGTTAAAAATGTTGGCCTTATCTAGTCTCTCTAGAATGTAAATAAACTCAAGGTTCACATATCTGCTTTGAGTCTGCAGAGTGCTCTTCACTAAAAAATTGGAAGACAACTCAGAAGTCGGTCATGAGAGTTGAAAGTTGACATTTCATTTTCTAAAACCTGTAATATAATGGGCGATGGCAATTGACTGAACTTCACAGCTTATAATACAATTTTCATTTTATTTTAAACATAGTTTGCATGTTATAAAAATACTGATCACAGTGAGCTTTACCAATTGTTATTGCTATAAAAATGAATGCAGAAACAATATTTTTGGTGGAAATAAATTATATAGTCATTCTTTTTTTTTTCTTTTTCTTTCTTTCTTTTTTAATCACAGGACAATAACCTCAGGTGTTTGTTCACTGGTATAAAATCAGTCTTGGAAGAGGCCTTTTTATGTGAGTGACAATCCATTCCTGCAGCTATCCCCATGGTTCAGGAAACACAGACTTGGGCCTTTGTTACCATGGTCCCACATAGTTTTTCTGTGCAAAAACAGTTCTAACGTGGCAACAGTTTTCAAGACAGTAAAAAGATGATCTGAAAATTGCTATGATCTTAGTTCATATGTGGTCTTTTCCAATATGATGGGACACAGCGACATACTTCTTCACTAAATGACAGTCCTGGATCACAATGCTTCAGTCGATTTGTACATGGTCGTCTGTAACAACTAGAAAAACAGAGAGAAACACATATGGTGAAGACCAAGATAGAGTTATGATGCCAAAAATCAGCTTTCATGTTTTCTTAAGTTTAAACCAGAAAAAAATACTAATTTCATAATAAATGTGTTTATAGGTTCATAAACGTTTAAGTGTGTGCTTAGGTTTACAGAACTGTAGAGCGACGGGAAAGCCTTTAAAAACATGTCTCACTTGCTGACATAGCAATGGAAAGATGAGCTCTATTGTAAGCATTAGTTCTTTTGAAGTGCTTTCTGCTTTGTGGATGAAAGTAACATAAAACAGAAATTTTGAAAGTGAATATTTAAGGTCTGCTGATTTCCTGTGATCACATAAGCATGGCAACATCCAAAAAAATCTGGGATGTGCATGGGACCCAGACTTCCAGGCAATTAAACCCAGCCATCTTGGCAGGACCATAGCCTTTGGCGGACAGCCCCATCCACACTCTTGTGATTTACTCAGCAGCTGGCTGGGTGATGGTGGATGACTCTTCCTTCTCTACCTGCACTTTGGATGGTGAGGGAAATATGAACAGTTAGGGGCCCTTTTCCATCCACACTAGGCTTCCAATTGTTAGAAATGGTCAAAGCACAGATTACCCCTCATTTCCATTTTGGAAGTTCTGTTTGCTATAGTGAATTGACTCTAGCTTTGAAGAACACCATGGAAGATGAGTATGTCTCCTTGTGTAATGGGCTAGAAAGAAAAAGTGAAAGTGAATTAAGGAGACCCTTAAACATTTCAAAATTCATCTAATTTATATAAAGAAATGCATAGTCAATAATTTAAAAAAATTAAATTGTTAATTTTATTCATTTTATCTTTGATAATTTCATACAATACCTCTGGATTATTCTCTCACTTTCTACTCTCTCTTATCTCCCTGCTACCCCTAGAAAATCCTTCTTCTCTTCTCCCTACCAGTCTCTTTTACACATTCATGTCTTTTATTTTGGTTTATGAACCATTCATTTTAATCATGGCCAGCTGAGTGATCACTGGATTGGAGCCTGGGGAGGGGGTCATGAATGAGCATACAACTGATGGCAATAAGTCCCCTACCCCTAAATTATTAGGACCAAAGAATTTAGCAGTAAATGGCTGTGTTCTCATAGGCCTTCCTCCACCCTTGCCCCACATCTGTCCATTTCTGTGTAGACCCAGTTTGAATATATAAAACTATAATGAGCTCATGATTGTGATGGCTGTGTCTTTCCCACAAGAAGACAGTCTGCTGTTCTAGCTTCCTAACTCTTACATTCTTTCAGTCCTCATTTCTGGAATGTTCCCTGATCATTAGAGGAGGATGGTATAGAACAAGTCTAGTTAAGAACATTAAAAATAATCATGATTATATAATAAATACAATTTCTTTATTTAGAAGGAATATAGTTTTCAGTGGTTAATGATAGCTGATGATTAAGAGAAGAAAAAGAAAATACAATCTGCCTTTCTATACTGAAATGAATTATGTGTGTGTGTGTGTGTGTGTGTGTGTGTGTGTGTGTGTGTACAATTTTCTTTTTACTCCATACATGACATCATACTCTCTGGAACTATACACTTAAAAAATGGATACATGAGAATTTCACAAAGTATAAAGGCTTAGGCTAGAGATATAGTTCATGGCTGAGCGTATTGCTCCATGGCCACTTGCCCAGGACATTCTAGCTTAAACCTTCCACACCAGAAAAAGAGTCAAGGATTTTATGAAAAACTTGTTAAGCAAGATATAATAATGTAAATAAAATCTACTCAGCTAAAGTGACAATTCTGTGTAGAAAATTATGATGTCTGGCTAGTTTATATTAAGTAAAAAAAAATCAAATTTGGAAATATGTACTAGATTCAACTTAGAAAGATTCAATGTAGAATATGGCTTAAGTTTGCCGAAATATAATAACTTCATTCTTTTGGATATAGTATTGTATTTTGGAAATATCTTTTGGTAAGTGACGTATAGATATGCAAGTAAAACTGGCAAATGTGTGTTAGGCAATGCTTTTAAACTAAGTATCAGAATTCCTGCAAGGGTCCCTGAAACAATACAGTAAGAAAAAATATAGTCAATAAAATACATTGTGCAATAACTATAAATGACTGACTGATCTTAAGAATTTTAAGTTAAAATGAGAACACAAACTCTTGAAACACAAAACAGAGGCTCCACTAAATAAGGTTCACAAAAAATAAGAAATAGCCATGAGGAGTTCCTTAACATTTTCATGAGTGACAAATTCAATTAAATAATTCATTGTTCTAATTTTCTACTTGGGAGCTTTAGTCACCATGAAAAATAAAAAAATATATAAAAATAAAAAAAATTAAAAACCAAAAGATAATGGCTTTTTAGATGTTGAAACAAATTGTCTGTCCATATTTAAATGGTGGATAGAAAAAGATATTCAATGAAAAAAGTTCATTGAATATCTGTACACTAAAATCTAATGTGCTATGAAAAATAAGTAGAACTAGTAAAGCACACTCACTGTAAATCAATAGTTCTCAAGTTATGGCTAGCAACCCTTCTGTGTGTGTCTGAGTGTCAAATGACATATTCACAGGAGTCATATATCAGATATAACTCTTTTATCAGACATTTACATTATTATTCATTAACAGTAGCAAAATTAAAGTTACAATATAGCAATGAAAATAATTTCATAGTTGGGAGTTACCAAAACATTAAAGAGTTAACTGTATTAAAGAGTTGTAGTATTGGAAAGGTTGAGAACCACCATTCTAGATAAATATGATGATCATTACTGGACTTAGCAACTCAGAAACAAAAGAAATCTGCAATCTTCATAAACTGAGGGAGCAGAAAGAGCTAAAGATACTGAGGTAACTTAAGCAGAGGTATGGCTGCTGAACCAACATTGAAGAACTACAACAAAACCACCTAAGTCGGGGAGGTAGATTAAATAGTAGTCATCTTATTTTCTGAGACAAAAGAGATAAATTCAGACATAAATATGAAGTCTTTGAGTCCATGAACCTCATTTACTTTTCTTGAAGAAAAAGAACAAAATCATGCTGTTTAAAAAAATAATCATGCGGGGCTGGAGAGATGGCTCAGTGGTTAAGAGCACCGTCTGCTCTTCCAGAGGACCCGGGTTCAATTCCCAGCACCCACATGGCAGCTAACAACTGTCTGTAGTTCCAGTTCCAGGCAAACACCAAGGCAAATAAATAAATAAAGTTTTAAAAATAAAAAAAATAATCATGCTGTTTAAAAAATGAGTGATGGTACAAAAAAGATGTCTCAGTGGTAAAGTACTTGTTGCTCCCTCAGAGGGCCCAGAATCAGCACTCGAAACCCAGATATTGACTTATAACAGCAATTCCAGAAACCCAGGGTTGTCTTCTTTCCTTTGTGGACACTGGCACACATACAAGGCACAGACATATATACAAAAAATACTCATTTTTGTTAAAAAAAATAACATTTCAAGAGGGGGTAGAAGATGTGGGTGGAGAACACAAGGGAATGGGGTGTTGAGTTGTGTAGGAACAGAGAGAGAGAACAATAAAATAGATTCCTTGATAGAGGGAGCCATTGTGGAGTTTGAGAGAAACCTGGTGCTAAGAAAATAGTCAAGAATGCATAAAGATGACCCTGGCTAAGATTCAAAGATATAGTGGAGAGGATGCCTAAACTGGCCTTTTCCCATAATTAAATTGATGACCACCCTCATTGTCATTATAGAACCTTCATCCAGAAACTGTTGGAAGCAGATGCAGAGATTCACAGATAAACACTGGGTGGAGCTTCGAGCCCAGCTGAAGTGAGGGAAGAGAGATTATATGAGCTAAGTGGTCAATATCATGTTGAGAAAACCAGCAGAGACAATTGATCAAAGCTTTCAGGAGCTCACTGAATCTGGACTGACAATTGGGAACCTGAATGGGATTCAGCTAGGCCTTCTGACTGTGCATAAGAGTTAAATGGTGTGGGCCTCTGCCTGTGGGACCAGAATTTATTCCTGGTACATGAATTGGCTTCTTAGAGCCCATTCCCTACAAAGAAACAGCTTGCTCAGGCTTGATACTGAGGTGAGGGGCTTGGTCCTACCTTAACTGACTATGTCAGATTGATTGAGTCACCCTGGGAATTTTGCCCTCTCTGAAGAATTGATGTGGAGATGAAGTGGAGGGAATTGGGGAAGAACTGGGAAGAGGAGAGAGAGAGAGAGAGAGAGAGAGAGAGAGAGAGAGAGAGAGAGAGAGAGAACAGTGGTCGGTATGTTAAAAAGGACTTTCTAGAAAAATAAAATGCAAAAAAAGAGAAGTGAATCTTGAGTAAATTTCAATAATTTTGTTTTTAATTTTTAATTAAATTTAATTATGTCTGTGGTTGTCTCTGAGTATGTGCTGTGGGTACAGGTGACCATAGAAATCAGAAGAGGGTGTTGGAGCTAAAGGCAGTTGTGAACTGACTGACATGGGTGCTGGAAACCAAAGTCAGGTTCTCTGAAGGAGTACCATGTGTTCTCAACCACTGAGTCATCTTTCCAGTTGTCTGAGTAACATTTAACAGCATTTTAATTTATTGTCATAGTTAGCTTCTTCAATCAACTTGACACAAATCTAGAGGCATCTTAAAAGAGTGAACCTCAACAAAAGGAATGACTAGATCAGACTAGCCTATGCCCATGTCTGTGTGACATTTTCTTAATGGCTAATTGCTATAGGACCAGTCCACAGCGGGTTCTATCATCCCTAGACAGGTAAGCTTTGGCCCTGAAAGGAAGTCTAGGAGCAAGCCAATATAGAGTTTCCCTTTAGTTTCTGCCTTCAACTTCTGCCTTGGCTTCCCTTGGTAATAGACCATTACCTGAAAGTCAAATAAGCCCTTTATTTACCTAGCTGCTTTTGGATACGATAATGCATCACAGCAACAGAGAGCAGACCAGAACATTTATCTAGTTCTCCTTAAGCATTAAGAACAATATTTCATTTTTAGATAAAATTCTGCAGGAAATGGTGCTGTGCTTTATTTTTAAGCTTTAAAATGATGTACTGGAAGCATTTGATCCTAAATTACATCTGGAAGTATAATGTTTAGAGACATCAGACATAGACACTGGATGCATTTCCAAAACAATACATACGTCATCTAAGAGAACTCATATGGGACTCTGCTACATTAGTTTCTAGGACAAAGATTTAATTTTGAGTATATCCTAGGCTTGCTTTTGTGCCTTGATGTTCCTGTGTTGTTCCTTGGGTTAGTAAAGTCTCAAAGATCAAATGTGCTTATATAATCCTGAAACTCCTCTGATCTGGAAATCAAGGCAAAAGAATGTTAAGTTCTATGTTAGCCTGGTTATATATCAAGCCTGACTCAAAAAAGCTAAACACCTTCCTAAAATCTAGTGTCAAGAAAGAATAGCATTAAATAACTGCGTTTTTTTTCTTAGAGATTTTATTGGCTTAATTCTAGTAAAAAGCAGCTAGTTTGGGATGAGAAAAATGGCTCCTAGTTGAGAATGTTGCATTTTCTGGAAGGGAATTAGCACTATTTACTTGGGCTTCTTACCTGCATGTTTGATGATGGAATCTCTTCCCTTTTAAGAAGCACTTCTGTGTATTTTCTGTACATTCACAGGCACATTTTCCAGGATTCAGGGGTTGATTTCTAGGACAGGTTCTTTTACATACACACTGGCACGTGTTTTCATCAAATTCTCTGTTGGCTCCACATGAGTTGGGCAAAAGTTTGTTTTTACAGGCACACTGGCATGAGTTTTTGTCTAGTTCTTTGTGGGGTCCACAGCTGGATGGCTGAAGTCCCCCTTTGCAGACACATTGACAGGTCTCTTCATCCAGCTCCTTGTTGGGTCCACAGACATCATGGAATCCATTGGTTAAGTCTAGAAAAACACAGTACAAATTGACTAGACCTTACCTGTTTCAGAATGTTCTATAATATACCTTTATTCAAAACATCCTTGCTATTAGTTTTTCAGTAAAAAGATGTATGTAAACATAACCTTTATAAAGAAGTTAACAATAATGTCAAAGAAAGCAATTATTGTCATACACATTTCAATGAGTGACAAGAAGGATGTTGTGAGAATTTAATATAAAAATATAGATGAGATATAGACTGAAGTGTTTTTCTCACTTACCATCCTCAGTATTTGAATAAAAGATAAAATCCTGCTGAGCCATGCATCGGCACATGAGATTATTCCATACATAGTTTGCTGGACAAGTTTTGTTGGCTGTTTGACAACTTTGGGGGAGACAAATAAAACAGGAGTTAAACAACAGTATAACTGGAATATGGCAGAATTATTCCATTTCATGTACATGTTACATATCAAAACATGCTTACAGGAAAGCTTGAAAATACCTAAGAATAGAGGAGATGAACCATTAGTGTCTGCTCTCAAACTAAGCCCCCACAGACCTGCTGAGAGATTTTAATCTGAGATCATGCTTATAAATTATGTGCTTTAACAGAATTCCTGACTTAATATTTTTAAATGCAAGTAGGATTCTTTGTATGACATACCAGTGTAACTTACTTAAAAATATGTAAGGATGCCTTCAATATTGTCCTATAATTTTCTTTGCCAAATAAAATATAAATTTCAGTCAACTCCAGAGGTCATTTGATGTCTTTTCTCTGCATGACTTTTAGGGGCTGTACAAAATTTCATGAAAATATGTAACACAATTTATTTCTCCTAATAACAATTTAAGTGCCTTTCAGCTTTATTTGACTCACAAATATGAGTGCAGCTATGGTAACATTTACACACAAACACATTTACTGTCTTATTTCTGAAGCATAGGTTCCCATAGCTCTAATATCTCTTGAACAATGCATAATTTCCGCTTTCTGTTCCACCAAAAATATCCAAGAGCATGGTTTTCTTTTTTTCTTTTTGTTTACATGACCATCTCCTTCCTTCTTTTCTTTCTCCTTACTCTTTTTTTTTAACTTACTATCTACCTCCTTCCAATATTCATGATTTGTTAGAAAAAAATATGAACAAATAATCTTCAGTCAAGAACATAAATTACTCCTTAGATGTTCCAATTATCTTGCTTTTGGTCAACAGGAACCCATTCATATTAATGACTACAACATTGGGCTCTTCACTGTGACATAGATCAGTTATTCACTGTCTCCACCTAGAGTGAACCATTCTTGAGTCATATTATTGTTTATCATCATCATTATTATTATAATAATACTTTCAAAAATGACATTTAGAAGCAATCATTTCAGATTAATTGTGTTCTGTGCCATGAGATTGAATTTCTTCTAGATCTTCTCAGTCAAATGTAGATATATTCGGCAGACTGTTCTCCTGGATTATGTTTATCCAGGAGGCTCCTTGGCTTTTCTAATATTCTAACTAGAGAGGATGTATTAATCTTTACTACTTGACTTGTCAATAGACATTTGTGTGGACATCAGAGGCAAATATTTACTTACATTTAACACATCATTCATTTTAAAGCAATATTATAAAAAAAACAAAGAATGTTGAATGTGTTCCATAATGTAACAATACAGAAATAATCTGTGGGCATCCTAAAAAGAGCACTGAATGTGAACAAATGTGCTTTGGATGTTGCTAAGAAAATCTCTGCAGATTATTCAATATGATGAATCATTCCCTTTCAAAAACAGCCTAAGAACTACTGTGAAACTATACAAAGATTATTTTTTGCTTTTTTATTATGAATAAAGTCATATTTTTTATCCATGTATACCCCTGTTCAAACTCCCTTACCCCTCCCACCCCTTCCAGTCACACTCTCCACATCACTTAATCTCCTCCCCAGCAAGAGCAGGAGGTCCCAAGATGTAATTCTTAGTTGTGTTTGTTTGGAAGTAGTCTCTCACTATGTAGTGTAAGCTGGCTTTGGACTTGTAATGGTCTCCCCAGTTCTTGGACCACAGACACATATCTTGTAAATCTGCATGTTATAACCACCCTACTGCCATTTTGAACATCACCTGTGATGATTTGTCAGTGTTTTTCTTTCCATCAGTCTATACCAATTCCAAGGACCAATACATTTATTCTTTTCAATATGGCAGCATATCTAAAATGCTCCATATGTTTCATCCACATATCATCACCTTCCTCAAAAGGCAATGAAAAATTTAACTATTCTCATTCTTCCTTTCTTTACTTATCCCAAAGATCACGGCTCCTTTAGGTTGGTGAGAGAGTATATTACAGGGTGATTCTTGGTTCAGTTTAAATTGGCATAGTTTTTCTCTCAAAGTGTTATTTGCTATGTCATGGCGAGCTTCATGTAGAACATGCAACAGTACAGATGACTTAAAGCAAATACGTATTTATGACAGCAATAATTGTTAAATAATCATAAATGTTTTTCAGCATCTTAGATGCTGTCAAGTTATTTTGTAGAGACATTATAATTTATGGAAATTCATCTTTAATGAATTTTCTTCATCATATAATTCATCTTATAAGCTATGCTTGAGGGTTAAATACAATTCACTGTATTTTTTTAATTTAAAATAAAATTAAACATGCTTGCTACATATATTTTCTAGAATAAATAAGTATCTTAAGCAAGATAAGCATTATATATTTTTAGGCATAAAGATCAGTTATGTCCCAAACGAACAACACATAATAGCTAGGACTGCCATTTTCTTTGCTTGACTTTATACTAACAAACATCCACTAAAATATTTGAGCTCTAACAATCCTTATACAAATAGCTGCTTGAGTCATCCTGTGTATGCTACATGCCTTTTGTTTTTAATCTTAAAGAGGTAATATATTTTTTATGTTATAGTGAAGTTAAAACTATGAGAAATGCATGTTCATTTTGGTCCACATCCCCTTTGTGTTATTACTTTTCTTAGTATTTTTGTTTATGTATTTCAGTATTTCTTCTTGGAAAAAACCAAAACCAAAAATCAACAATAAGGCAACATGTTTACACACGGTATTTCCTGGAACATGTCATACAATTCTTAAAAAAAAAAAAAAATTAGTTAATCCCAAGGGAAAATCTCTACCCACCACACTATTTTGTCACTATAGTTTGAAGGAGGGGTTCCCAACAAATCCCAGATATCTGGATACTCGATCTCTATATGTAGATATTTGTGGCATGCTAGAGGAAGTATCATTTGGGACAGATATTGAAGTTTAAAAAGACTATTTCCATTTTCAGTTATCTTTTTGATTCTTGCATGTAGATGAAGCTCTTTAGCTACTTCTCCGGAACCATGATTCCATGATCCCTGCCATGGTGGTAAAAGACTATTGTCCACTCAGCACTGTATTGTCCATTCAAACACTTTTCTAAAATTTTTATTTTGATTATGGTATTTTATCACAGCAATAGAATAGTAACAAATAGAGTCATTATTTTATTTAATAGTTTGATCATGATTATGCATTGTTCATTATAATTTTAAATAGTATTTATCTATTTCCTAAACCTACATCAATAATTTTGTATGTTCTAATCAAACTTAGCATCCTATGATAAAATGTTTTTATTATCTTTCTACACATGGTGCTAACATATATTGGTTATAAGTGGACACATATTGTTATGATGACAGTAGAAAGCCTTTCCTTTACATTTTGTCAATATGTAATACATCCTATATTTATATAATGCAGTGTTTTTCTAGCTGGTGGTTACAGATGGTATGTGAAACGTCTAATCAATTAAAGAGTCAAAATATACATTTTAATTCCAGCATAGTGAAATATGACATTAATTTCAGGATCCAACATTGTTAGGAAGATACATGAGAAATTCAAGATCATTGTCTTGGGTTATATACAAAAACCAAAAAAAGACAAAATAAAGGCAAAGCCATTTATTCCCTAATGTGATGGAATGGAAGAGTGTGCATAGTAAAGATGTATTTCTACAACTTCCTTTCAATTACACACAGACACAGACAGACATTATTTGGTTTATACAGTGTCTCAGACCCAGGTCCCCACTCTCACATGTGGTATGTATATATGTGATTGCAGTTATATTTTTTTTCATTCTAAATTTTTGAATAAATGAAGAGCTAAGCTATTTAAGTTTCAGGGCTACAGAAGTCCTCTCAGCTTCTTGCCTCCAGGTACTGGAGAATGAAGAATATTCTCTTGCAGGGGAGCATGGTAAGGCTTATGGCTGTGTTTAAATATGTCTACCCATGGAGGTCTCCACCATTAGTAAGCAGAAATGTAAAACAATTTCCACTCTTTTTTTTCTTCTTTATTTATTTTGTATTTACCAAAAAAACAGCAAAATGAATTTAAAATGTTGAAAAGTTAACAATAACTATAAAGAGGATAAAAGTCATAAGCATGACTTATCAAGGGTGATAATGCAAATAAGATTGCTACACATATATTTACTTTGTGTTCAGTTTTCCCTCTGAATTTTTTTTTCCATCCCTGTCTATCCTTATTCAAGGTCCCTTTCCCCTCCCACCACATCAGGTCATTTTTCTTCTCCGCAACTCACCATCCCCTCCCTGGGTAGGGAGTAGACAGTCCTATGGTCCCACTGACCCAATAATGTTTGGATCAGTCTCCACTCCTGGCCAAATCCAGTTTTGTCCATCCTCCCTCAAGAGTGAGTCAGGTGTTCCTATAGTTGGAGTGGGGTCCAAAGGGTCAGTCCAGGGTGTTTCTGATCCCAAGCTGTTCAGTGGTTGTGGTTTGCAGCTTGGGCATGCTTGTTTTTTTTTTTCTTGTTTGTTTGTTTAGAGACCACTAATGAGTGAGTACATCCCCTGCTTATCTTTCTGAGATTGTGATACCTCACTCAGGAGGATATTCTCCAAATCCATCCATTTGCCTGCAAATTTTAGGATATCATTTTTTTCTTACTGCTGCGTAGTATTCCATTGTGTAGATGTACCACAGTTTGTTAATCCATTCTTCAGTTGAGGGACATCTAGGTTGTTTCCAGGTTCTTGCTATTACAAATAATGCTGCTATGAACATAGTTGAGCTAATACCTTTGGAGTGTGAATGTGCCTCTTTACAATTTCCACTCTTTTAAGCACAGGTTTCTTTTGCATTTTCAAAAATATAAGTTTAAATATATGAACTTTATGTGTAGACACAATTTCATAAATTTACTTTGGATATGTTATACAAGCATTCATATATGTATTTTAATATGTAGTAAATTCAGAGTTTACATAATATGGTTATGCCACTTCTTTCTTTTTGTGCTCATGTTAAATAAAAGGAGAGTTTGGCAAACATCTTTAATTATATTATACTAGCAACATTTTGGACAACACAACTACAGACTAGTTAGGAATGGTTCACTTAAATGGAACTATGTTGGATTCTGGTAGTCCTAAACACAATTTGGATTTCTAAAGTATATGAGAAGTTTCATACAAGTAAGAAAATAATATTCTTCATAAGCTTTTAATATTGAAATCTGAAATTATGGTATATATTGTTGAATTAGATAAAACAGTACTTTTTTTTTTAACTCCTAAATGATACTTTGTTCTCCAGATTCAAGAAGCAAAATCTTAGAATTTATAACATTCTACTCTAAAAACTGAGGTGGAATCAAAATTATTACATCAGTTTGTCAGATTTTATTTCCACATTGAATTCAAACTAATTAACTCAGAGAAGGAATAAAGTTAAGTAATCAGAAATTCAGTAAAAATATCCATCAACAAAGTCTCTGGTCTTATTACTTTGTTACAACCATACTTCACTAGAAGAAAACTATACAACCAAAACCAAATGACGAAGACAACAAAAATCCTTAAAAGGCAATAGAAGGTTGTTATGCCCCCAAATCACTCACTGATGTCAAGAGTATAAGGGAAGGAAAAACAAATAGCGTGAACTTTTAAAAGCAATGGAATCCTTCTGTATATTACTCTCATGGTGGATACATGACATTATTCATTGGTTCAATTATAGAATCCATTACAGGGAGAACTCTCATGTGGTTCACATGATTTTATTAATTATAGTACTAGCTTACTGATGAAAACAAACATACAGACATTAATTGTGTCTTTTCTTTCACAAGAACTGACACTGTTTATCAAACAGGTTGAAATAATAATTATTTTCTATGTTATGAGCATTAAACATATGCAACATTTTAGTTATACTAAAATTTGTCTCACTATTTTTTTTTTTCTTAACAAAACTTTCATTTCTATCTCAAAACCTTTTTAAAAAGGCAAAACTCCCTAGGCTGATGTTTGAATGAATTAAAAGCATAGGGAAGTCTTTTGAATTTATTACTCTAATTTTGCTCTCTGCTGGGAAACATCACAGTCACACTGTCAGTGAAGGAGATGAATTGGTAGAGTAATTTCAGTTATTTATATTTTGTTGTTACTTCTCCTAGTCAACAGACAACCCATAGAAATACTGTGAAATCAAAGGCAATCTTTAATAAACCAGACCTTGCAGCTACTGCATATTATCTTGTTAGAAAAAAATAATGTTTCAGGGTTTAAACAATACTTCTCTTGACTGAGCTTTACTGGCAAGTTCATTCAGGTCAAGAGGTCTTAAACTGAGTGTGTTAGAATATATATACACACATACATACATATATAGTATCTATATTTATGAACACATGCATATACTTATATATATGTCAAACTTATATATTTATATATACACCGGTATATATTCTATATCTTTACAGAAAAACATATATATTACATATGTATATACAGAGTATTGTAGAAAAAATGAGCATATATATATTAAGATTTCAAAAAATAATGACATATGTACATAGAAATTTTAAACTTGTAAAGAAGATCTTTAGTGCTGAGGAAAGATTCATTCTGATCAGATGGTTTAAGATTATGTCCTAATCTTATTAATAGGAGCATCCTAAATCTATTCTGTTATAAATGTTTATGCTCATCTGTTTATTTGTATTTAAAATATAGGAAAAATGTAAAACTGGGCAATTAAAGTTGAAAAAGATTTCATTACTTTTGAATGTTTAAACAATAGGGCTGAGGGTCTATTACAGATTAATGGACTAAAGACATTGAGTTATCAAGTCTAAAGTGAAAAGTCGTCTGGGCAATGCATCTTTTTTTCTCCTGAGCAAAGATAAGAGTCCTCACAATAATGAAACTCTCACTCTAAATACTAATAAATGTAATTTATTATGATCAAGCACATTTATTTAGTATTTTATTGCTAATGCTTTATAACAATTTAGTAAACAAATAAAAATTGGAATTATAACCTGAGCTAGAATTTTCTATTTTACAACCCTCTTTAACTTTCTTTTCAAGTTGACACCACTTCAAAGAATGACATAGTACCATAATTGGTTTTAAATAATAATTTGCAGCAATTTTATCATGCATTAAGTACAGTTCAAGATGCTTTGACTATGTTAAACATTTTTCATGCCACTTATCTATCTATAAAACTTCCTAGTCTGTCCTCATATTTTTTATATATCATGAGGATTCCTAGGCCTGTGTTTACTACTTCAAAATCACAGCTTTAATCTTTTCATTATTGAATACTATATTAATTTAATGGATTAAAATCTCATTAAGTCATTCCAATTATTGTCAAAGACTGTTCACCTTCTTTATATCTTCATGAAAATTGCAGGCATCAACCAATTAACCAATAAATTTACCACTAATAGTTTTAAGATACTTGTGGTAGTAGCTCACATCTTTAATCACAACACCTGGCAGGCAGATCTCTGTAAGTTCAAAGCCAACCTGGTCTACAGAGTGAGTTCCAGGACAAGCCCACACAAAGAAACACTGTCTCAAAAAACCATGATACTTGTGTCTTTACATAACATAACATTCTCATTCTGTATATGTGTGTGTATGTGTGTTCTTCTACCCCTCCATGATTATATTTTCTAATTTTATTTTATAATACATTGATTTGCCTGGAGTATTTGCATAAAACATAAACATTTGTCAATTTAATATAACATAGTAGCTACAGGATAAACAAACTTGATACACATGTAATGACATGATTGCATCTCTAAAGCATAATATCCATAACAAAAAGCAATGTTATAATCTTAACACACAAGCAGTGTTGACTGTTGTATGTTGATGACACAGATGCAGGGGAAAACCTTCATTTGAGTTAATACATGTGGCCTTAGACAGAACTTACTTGAACCTAAAATCATAATAGAAACAAGATACAGAGCAGAAAATAACATTTAAACCAGGAAATCAGATTTTATAAAACATTGATGTGGAGAATAATGACAAGAAAAATGACAAAGAAAAAGAATGGTGAGAAATTTTTGCTTAATTATCTGAGCAATAGATAGGTACTATTCTTGCTTGGATACATCCAATGAAGACTTTTGAAGCTTACTTACAAATGTGAACAGGAATGGGAAAGGAGTTGATACTAAGATACTGACTTGACACTGATGTGCTAAATCAGATGTCTACAGAATAAAGTAGATGAATGGAAGTGATGAGAATGAAATGCAAGCTGGAAGAGATTTTTCCTTCTTTTCCCAAATAATGATTCATACTAGTGGGAGATAAAGGAAGAAATAAGTAATGATAACTGCAATTTCAGAGTCTTGAAAGAATATGAGAACATTCTACTATGAAAAATAGAGAAACAGAAAGGATTGAACTAATCTTTGGGTTTAACACATAGCTCAGATAATTACATGAAAAGATAAGTTTATGTAGAAAATTATTAGAAAGTAAGATTACAATCAGACATTCAAATGGAATTTGGGGAAGCATGAATACAAAGCTGATATCTAATGAACAGCCTTCCCAGGGCTGCGGGAATGAGATGACACATGAAGCCTGCTCTTCAGCTAAACTGGCTGTTTTCCTTCTTATATTACCATGGTTTTCTTCAGAGATATCTGAGATCTTTTCTTCTTCAATCCAAGATGGACAGATCTGTGCTAATCAGGCTATCTTAGAGCTTCTCTAAAATGTACCAAGGAATGCCACCTTTATGATAAATTAAGCTCAGCATCATGAAGAGACCCCGTGGGAAGACCACTCTAAGTGCTGTATATTTTCTTTTGAGGCCACAAAGTTGAATAATATTCTGTACTATACTACACACTTTCCATCTACATATGCTGTTATAAGTGCTGTGATTATGCATGATTCCTACTACATACACTAGAAATAGTAAAGAGCACTGAGCTACATCCTTTTTGAGGGTTCAAAGTTCCTAGAACACAAAAGACAATACAATTTTTCCAATATGAGTTATTCAGTGTCCAAATTGATGTTCTGCCTGTCCCTTTAATCAAATGTTACTCTTTTCTATTCTAAAAGAAAGACAGGAAATCAACTTGAATGGTAAATTATAGTTTGAATGTTATGTCAAGTAATATGAAGAGGAATTTCAAGTAATTAAGTAAGATTTCAAGAGCCAATCTTTGCTGAAACAAGAAATAAGAAGCTATATTTCAACTATAATTTACTATACTATCACAATATGTATAGTCAATATTTGTTTTATACTTAAATCATTAAAGCTTAAATATTAATCTTTAGACTAATTTCTAAGTGAGTACAGAACTTCATAGATGTGTCAGCCTTATTAGGTGTATAAGTAGTGGTGGAATATGAACTATTCTATATAATGTCCTTTCCATTGTGAACTATCCTGCCTATACAATGGGTAGCCAGTCAAATTCTACTTTTATTGTATAGTATTTTATGTTTTGTATATGATGAGAAAAATAACCATCTCTATAAATTTTTCTTTGATAAAATTTTGCTTATTTGAAGATAATTTTGAAATAGGAATAGATGTAAAAAAAGAATAGACTTAAGTCATACTCACTGTGATAATGTTGCTGGCAGAGAACGTCTAATAATTGAATGGACTTGTCTGTAAACATCCAGTTTAGACATGCATCGGCAGGAAGTATGATTGGCAAAACTGATTGTGACTGGTTTGGGGCCTTGAGAGAGAGGCACTGTAATTTCAAACAACTACAAAGGGACAAAAAGAAGAAAAATATTATATAGATGCTACTGAGGACTCCTATAGTAAATGTTGGTGTCCAAAAAGTGCATGAGATAAACTTGTTATGACTTGGTACTGTGTAACATAGGCAGAGCATTAGTGCTTTAAAATGATAAAGTAAAGAGTGGTTTGCTCCTACATAGTATCTCCCTTCAGAATAATAAATATTTCAGATGCTGACATCAAATCACTAGCTATGGATCATATTTAACGTATGATGGCCAACAAATGATATAGAGCAGAGTAGTGACAGACCAGTGTGTTCAAGATAAAAAAAAATGTTTTATTCAGAGTCTGAGATTACTCAATATCAAGGTCTTAGAAGTCAAATCTCAAAAATTTGCATTCAAAATAAAAAAAGCAGTCCATTATTTTAACAAACAAAGCTGTGTTATTGCAATTTTGGCAAGCTTTATCAAAAGGACCTGGAATAAAGTAGTTGTTGGACTAGTGTCTGAAGGTGAGGTGTAACTAAGGTGTTTTATATGCATTCCTACTTTAAAGAAAACTATTAGTCTCAAAAAGGGTAGGGGGCAACCCATTGACAAAGTGGATCTTAATTTCTATAGTTCATAAGCCAACATTACTAGAAATAATAATAAAAATGAAACCCTACCCATTAACTGCTTGTTTGTAACATCTATGAATAATAAAATATAAATAGATGAAATGACAGTTGAAGCCTGTGTAACTTTGTATTGTCATAGCAATCTGAGAAGTGTTCCAAAAGGAGAAATACCTCATGTGGAGCGAGCTGGTCCCTGGCTGGAATTTACATCATCACTTCACAATTGCTGATAATGGACATAAAATACATTTGACACATTAGAAAAACCTTGTCACTGAATTTTAAAGAAAGAAGTACAATTTTTTATGACATCATGCTGGACATGAAGACCATGTAAAGTGAAAAAAGCCAGGACCAGAAATACAGATACTATGTGGCCTCATATGGATGTAGAAAATATTGTCATTGAAAAATGTTTCTTTCTAGAAACTGAGAAGGAATGATGTAACATGATGCAGTTAGGAGTTAGTAAGTAGCTCTGGAGTACCATTTCACAGTGGAGAGACTACTTACAGTGATTGTGTACTATACATCTCAAAAAGCCAGAACTACTGTTAGTGTTTTTGCAGAAATAACTTACAAATGTTTGAGGAGATAGGTATTTATCCTAATTACACAATGTATATATATTAAACAACTGTAGTACACTATCAATATGAAATTCTGTTGTTAATATATTTATCAAAATAAAGTTACATTGATGCAAAAGACCATCTAAATTATATGATGCATATTTTCTTTGTTTGAACGGCACTTATATATGCATTCAACAATTCAACTCCTTTCTAGCAAAGCATAATATGTTCATGGAAGATGAATATAAGATCATACACAAGAAATATATTTTTCTTAGCTTTCATATTTAAAACTATTTGGATTTTAAAAAGTTTTTATACTTTTCCAAGACATTTTTTCTTGAATAATCAGTTAAATAAAGATAACTGATGTGTTATTTCATGAAATAGTTATGAAAATTAAATAACACAGTGTACAAAAATATGGTTATGTGTGTAGTTTGCTATAGAGATGCTATTATTTGCATAAATTATAGAAGCTATGTGTTTTTAGAAATGCTATATATTTGTCACAGATAATATATGAGTCACAACATGGCCAGAATTATGATTGTGAGCAATTCTTCTCTGAGCATGCATTTGTTTGTGCTGCAGGCATAAAAGTTCTCGTTTGATGAAAGAATATAATGGCAGACGTTCCTTTTCTACACATTGCTGTTTTATGAAAGAATTTTGTAGGTCTACATAAGCTACAACTTTTTTGTGTTTTAGGATGTGCACTAATCCTACAACAAAAGCAGTAAAGAACATGCATAGGTTGTCCACAAAAAGAGAAATTATAATATATTTGTAAATTATTTCTTTGATTTTTGTGGGTGCTTGGGACAGAATGTGGGATCTTGCTATGATCTAACACTGAGCTGTGCCTCAATTCTTAATATTTTACAGTTATATGTGATTTTACTTGTATATATTAATGTATCTTGTATTCTAAAATGTGCAAATGATAGCAAGGTATATAGGTCAGTAAACAAAGATTAGTGATGATTTTATAGTAAACAGTTAAGGAATTGTGCCTAGAACCATAGGGAAGCTTTGTAAGAGTTGTCAGAATCAAAGTTGTGAATAAAATCATGGGCATTGCTGTGATATGCAGTCAGATCATTGAGAAAAAAAGAGAGCATGCATGTAATAATAGAAACCTGGGGACAGAAACATTAATTGAGAAGCCAGTGGAAACAGATACCTTGTGAAAAGGTATACTATTCAGCAGGAATGTCAGGTGGGAATAAGGAATGGAAAGTGAGCCAAGGAAGATAGAATATGAAAAGAGTGTCTCCAGTTAAGTGTTGGGCAAATATTTCCTAACCAAAATGGTAGGCACTGGGTGGAGACTAGGAACACCAAAAGTAGCTCTGCAGAGGGTGATTGTCAAAAGCATAAGAGAGAAGCAGCAATAGGACTGGAGGACAGAAAAAGAGAACAGTATGACTGGAAAAGCCCTCAGAGGCAGCAGGCCACTGGAGAATTCACTGTTACAGGATTCTAATTGCAAATATTGGCATTGTTTTACATCATAAGGCAGCAGAGAATCTAGCCAGTGATGGAGAAGACATTTTTGGATATAATAGCTATGCTGAAGGGTTGGAGTGTCCACACCAAGCCTTGCCATCTCTAACTCCAATGTTGCTGCCACTGCAAATTTTATCCACCCTGTTATCCAAGGGGGAAGAGATCCAGAAGGCCACAAGGGGCAGCATCAGTCATCATGGAACCATTCTTAAAATCACATAGTTAATATTTACTATCAGGGCCTCACACATATGTGGGTTGCATTTAGTAACAAGAGTTTTGAAGAATGTTATGGTCCAATGGAGAACAGTTAAACTGTCTATTAATAAAACATATTCTTAGAAAAATTAACATGGCTGTAAAGCTTCCCAAGCTAGGAAGAGATATGTGGATGAATAAATAAGTAAAAGGATGATGTGACAGGTAAAGAGGCTTAAAATCTGAAGACCATACAGAGCTGCCTCTGCCATAAGTTGAGAATTATAAGTTAATAAGCACTTATGCTACAGTGGTACTTTGGAGTTAACCAAATGTAAGGAAAAAAATGACAATTAGCATTGTCACATTTCACTGTGGCTAAGTAGACAATGGGAAGCTGAATGGAGTTAATGTGACTAATAGGGACAAATAGGCTGAAAGCAAAAAATCTTTTTTTCCAAAGAATTTGCCAAGTTTTTCAGGGAGCTTTCTTCATTCTGTAGCTTACTATATCAGTGAGGAAAGATTAAGGATCCAGAGAAATTCTTTATTAATATAAAAAGTAGAAGGATCCTTAACATTCAAGTTTTATTTACTATCAGCTTCAAAAATGTTGCCAATTATGCATGTAACTGTTCCCATGCCAGCTTTTGTTATATACCCAAGGGGTTTTGTTGGTTTCTAATTTCCTTTTGTATTTCCCTGTATGTGTATGATGATGAAAATATGTCCTACATTTTAAATTATTGTAAATTGCATATTTGCATTTTAATTTGTGATTTTTTGATACCTATGCTAAATTCAATAATACTTATAATGAATACATAGGCCTTTTTCCTAAATCATATGATACTTGCTTATAAAACATAAACTATAAAAACAATTAAAAATCAGTCACTAGAAGTACATTTTTAAAGTGCATGCATCATTTTCAAATTAAATATACATATTCTTCAAAGTTTATTGTTTTTGTCCTTAGTCATTCCCTAGTGTGAAACAATAGCCAAGAGCCTGAGGTCTTAAGAAATAACAGACATTGGGTAGAGTCTTGGAACTGCCATTTGTTAGTGTATCTTAGGAACAGTTATTGTAATCCTAAACCTCCATTTAATCATTTATAAAATTATAGTGATAATGATGATGACTCCTGATTTCTTTGGCTACTGCCTTCTCCTCACTACTTTTTAAAACAACATAGCAGTCAAGATTAGTGTTAATCTTTGTAAAATGGCTTTTGTTGTTTTCTTTTTTAATTTCTGTTTAAAGTATTTTCTTCGTTCACGTCATCACTATTTATTGACTCTTTATAAACTGCAAAGATCCTTGTTGGAATTTCAGGATGATAGTTCTTAGTACTGATGCTTGTCTTTTAGCAGCGTATGGTTACAGTATTATCAGTCAGAGTGAATGGCAGCCCACATGTGTATGTATAGATACACACACACACACACACACACACACACACACACATGTACATTTGTTTGTGAACTCTGAGACATATCACAGTGATAGAAACTTTGAAAGAATTTTTAAGGTGCCACATAGTTTCTAATAAATGCTCTTAGTGAATAGGAAACTGTAGTGTAACATTCATGTGAAGTCTTCTCTGGCTAGTATGTAAAATCTGAAAATTTAACTACAATCTTCTGTCAGATTCGTGATCTATAAAACATATTGATGTTTGAAATAGTAAATGGATTCTATCATGCCTTAATACTATTCCACACTGTTGTCAGTCTAATTTGCATTTTGATCTGTAACTAATAGCATTTTTTATTCATTTTAAGACCAAAGTACAAAATTCAGGCATGGTGTACAAAAGCAAATAATGGTCCATATCCTGTGTGTCTATTCAGTCAGTACTAAAAAACAGTGCAACTTAATTAGAAAATGTAATAATTATGGCCTGATATTTACTAAAACAGATTTATGCTACAAAGAAAGTACTTCTGTAATAACACATAATATCAATTTATATTTAATTTAATATTTAAGTAGTAAAATATTAGTTATGAACAGATATTCTATGTTTATGTGCTTTGCTTTGGTTTTGGGATAGACTTAAAATGGCATACATATAAGAAGGCATTTTTTAAAGTTGGAAAATTGAAGAAATCTTATTTTATATTCTAATGATTTGTGCCAAGAGAAATGTGAAATATTTCTGGCTTTAGGTTCCCTGTGGTTATGTACTGGCATTCTTTTCTAAGAACATGTACTGATCAACTCTCACCAGCAAGAATGGATTTCAGATAGAGCACACTTGGAATAATACTGTTTATCCAGCACAGCAACTACTGTAGATCAACAGTTATCATTTCTATACATCTTTCAGGCTGGTTAAGACAAAGTGAAGACATTCTTTTCTGAAAATATATAGGGCTGTAGTTTATTACTAAATTCAACAGGAATATTTTGGATAAAAATATGATCACAAATTGAGAGTTTTAAAACATCTTCATATCTAAAACATAATTTGCTTTTTCTCTAACTCTCCTAACTTTGAGCACATTCAACATAAAGTAAAAAGTTGTGGCTGGAGCTTATAACTGCAATAGTAAAATCAGACTTTGAACTACAAAACATTTAAACTAATCATTCCTAAAAATGGAAAAAAATGAAAGTTCAAAGTTCAGGTTCACCAGCTGCACACACAGCTGTTCAAAGCCTATGGAACATAGATTGGATCTGGAATGAAAAGCAGAGAGAAGACGGAGTTTTAACATTTAACTCTGAACTAATTATAACATACTGTCATGCATGAAATTCACATGCTGTGTTACAAATAGGTTAAAGCTCCAAAATCAGGAGTTTTTCAGAGTATTTGATAAAATTTTAACATATTGACATTTTTCTTTGACCAAATGAGTATGTTCTGCAGATGCCTTTATTTTTTCAGGAAAATATGAGTATTGCAAAACTTTCTGCTAACTTTTTCTAACCAAGAGCTCTTTCTCCCCATCAAGATGAAACTTATTTTCTAATAACTGTACTTGCTATAGATTAACTTGCTAAAGATACAATACAAATCACATTCTACTTCTCTAATACATGAATATATGTGTGTGAAATAAATTAATCTTTCCCACTACTGCAGCACTCTGGAAGAAATACTTTTAGCTATAGTAGACAACAATAGTGCCCACTTTTACTAGAAAGTTCCATTCTATACTGAGGCATAAATATATTATGCTACAAACAAATTAGGATTCATCTTATTTAAATATATAAAGGAATAATTTTTGGCAACATATATGCTCATATGATTTTATAAAAATAATAAAACATAAATTGAGAATTCTTTTTGAGGTGGAAATGAAGCATTTTAATAATGTTCAAAATTAGCTCAGCTCATGAAGGCTAGGCAAGCAGCCTAGTAGTAACGATTATGCCAAAAGGGCTTAGTTTCTTTAGGGCAACAGTCAGTCCTTCCAGAAAAATTCAGGGTCCTGGAAACTTTTCATTTCTGCCCATCTTCAGGATGACATTTAAGGTAAATAGGAACATTCAAAAGCTTCTTACACCAAGCACATTCTTCAAAGGAGATGCCTTTCTTGTGCCTGTACTTTCATCACCAAATAATTTACTTTCTGCAAGATTCCCTTGCGATTTTGGTTTTATCTCCTAAATATACAACTTCACAGAAGAAAATATGCCGAGGGCATGTTTATGCAAGAGGTTAAGATGGCATCCTATCTGTATGTTTCTAAATGGTCAAGACGGAAACCTCTTAAGCAGTTGTTATTGATTCAGTGTGGAATGCTCAGCCCATGTGGTTTTGCTTTGCAACTAGAAACTGGCTTCCTCACGCATTCTGATAACCTGCCCTTCACGGAGACCCATAAAAAACATTTCTATGAAGTTTCCATTTTAAAATATGAACACTCGGATACAGCACTGGAAGCCCCGGTGTTCTTAAAGTTTATGTGACTCACTCAGACTGGTGACATTGATTGCTCAAATGTGCATCTGAAACTTCAACAGAACAAAACGTTTGAGGTTGTGTTTGTTTTGCATTTTTTTTTGTTGTTGTTGTTGCTGTTGTTTTTTCTTTTATCTTCATTTGTCAGAAACTTTTTTTTAATTGGAGAGAAATCTTCATACATTCTCAAGTGTAATTTGGCAAGCTATTTTTTTTAAATAAACTTAAGAGAAAGTTATTAAGCAATAGGTTTAACAAACTGTATTAAAAAGAGAAACACACCTGAACATTCCATCCTGCCTTTGAGAGTTTCATGCTATAGCCACTTGGAGTGTAAAGCTCACTGAATACACTCCCGTAATCCTGTGGAGTTCTCATTTGTAACACCTGCACTACTTTTAATGACTTAATGAATATTAATTGCATTTTACAAGTTTATTTTTAATTATGTGTACATGTATGTGCAGGGTTGGAGGAATATATAAACTAGAGAGGTTGGATATCCTAAAGCTGAAGTTATGGGCCTTGTGAACCACCAGACCTTGGTGTTGGGAACTGAATTCTGGTCCTGTATAAGGTTGGTGTTCTGAACCTCTGATTTCACAATTAGTTGTTATCATGACTTCAAACTAAGTCCCATTTGGACAGGATAGATATGTCACAATTTACTGTAAGACATTATGGAACATTACTCGTTTAACCTAATTTAAGCAAAATTTATTCTTTTAGTCTAAGCGAAAATATCTAAGATGATCCTTTTGGTTGAAGGAGAGCATGATTTTACAAAATGAAATGAAATAGTGGCTGAGACAAATGATGAATGCTGATTTTACCTTGGCACTTGCTTTTTTTCTCATGTTAAATAAATTCACTATTAATAAGCACATTAAGCTACACTTTACATAATAATTAGCAACATGATGCTTTCTCCCGAATCAAAAGTAACAGACCCAGCCTCTTCACTATAATTCCATGTTCAACATCATTCTAATATCTGCACCTTTTAGTACTCATAAAACTAGCGTACCCCAAATGCGACCTCTGATTTTGAAGACATATCCTTTCCTCAAGTATTCATTCTACTCAGGCTAAGTGTTCACCATATGCCAAAGACTGCACTTTATTCACTAGGTTAATAAACAATATTTGCTTTTCTGGAATTAAGGGGCAAGGATAAAAAATAAAAACATGACTGATGATGTGATGATGCTAATGACAGGTAACAAAAGAAGCTATGGAACAATACAGAATAATGTCATGGAAACATAGAAATGGCTTGTATAAGTAATCCTGAGATTGAGCAGAATCTCACTGGATAAATGCAGGAGACTTGGGAGCCACATATGGAGATGTTTCTGACAGGGTACACAACACTGAAATGACCAGCAGATAAACAGGTATGTGGTCTAAGAGTTAAAGGCATCTAAATAGCAGTGAAAAGCAGCTATTTACCTAAAAAGTTAAAAGCAGTGAGAGATGGGAGTTGAGAGTGAGGGATTATGGCAGGCCCTGGAAATCACATCTTAAAGAAGGAAAAGATAAAAGCTATTCAACTTTCAGTCTCTGTAGATGAGAAGATATGATTTTCTCAGCACTCAAATAGGCAAACACAAGCTTATCAGTACAATGGATAAATTCTGGCCCAGACTCAAGAATATAGTGCTACTGAGAAGAGTTTATGTCACTACAAAACGTTGCAAGTAAGTTGGAAGGAACTAAGTATGGACGCGAGACAGCAGCTATTAGACTCATGTTTTATGGCCCTAGTGACAGACAAATGTTGGCTATGTCATCATGGAGACATTATCTGTGTTCCAGAGATACTTGGATGTTATATTTGTTTAGTGAAATTGTTGATTCAAATTTTTGTTAAAAGAATACTTGGCTTGACCAAACTGATGACAGTATAACCAGAAAACAGGGAAATATGGAGGAGAATGATATTGTCTTAGTTGCTTCTCAGGCAATGATAGGCATACTGACTGACTTTCTAGGAGAAACCTGAGTCCTATTTTTATGTGTGGATTGTGGAAACCCGTAGAAATGTGGAATGAATCACTTTACAATGTAAACACAGTAGATGAGGGAACATGAGTGTGCAGATGGATAGAAGAGGTCTTCAGACAAATGTTAGCTGCTCCCCACATTTCTTAAATCCCCATGTCTCCACTGTTATGGTACAATGATGCCTTTGCTGCTCTTCCCAGTTAGTGAGATGTCACCTTTCTATTTTCCAGATTTCTGTTTCTTCTCTTCTTCATCTAGCCTCTGTTCTCACACTTGTCCCAGGATGTTATTATAAACAACAAAAGCCTAATATTGTTAGGCTGTTCACTGAGCCCCCATTGCTTTTATAATAAAATTGCAGTATCCACCAAGGCATAGTGACTGCCCTGTAGCTCACCCTTCAGTATCTCCTAATACACTACTTTGAGGTCCTTTTTGTATGTCCAGTTTTCTTGGCTCTCTGCAATATCTAGGAATCACTTACACCACTCTGCTCTACCTGACGTTATATATACCTTTTAGTGGGTCTTAAATATTAATTATTAACTGGATAGACCAGCAATACTTGAGGGAATAGCCTTAATTTGTCATTGACACTATATTAAAATAAGACAATGTTCAGCTGATATTGTCAGTCAGTTAAAGTGTGTATTCAGTTCATCAATTTGATAAAATTTTACATTATGAAAATCAAATCACAGTTTTAAAATTTATTTTTTTTCATTGCACCACAGAACATGATTATTTAACTTTATGTTTTGAGTGCATGTTTTTGACACATTTCTAAAGTCAGAGGATTTAAAGACTTAAGTGTTTTATTGCTAAATGAAAATGGTAATTCTCTCTCTCTTTCTCTGTGTGTGTGTGAGAGAGAGAGAAAGGGGGGAGAAAAGGAGAAGGAGGGAGAGAGGGAGAGAGGGAAAGAGAGAGAGAGGGACAGAGAGAGAGTCTGAGTGTGCCTGTGTGTGTTCATGTGTGTGGTAGTGTAAGTACATGTGCATATGATAGTCAGAGGTCAACCTAGGTATAATATCTCAGAGGCCATCTACCATGTTAATAGAAATGGAATCTCTCACTGATAACTTTGGCTTACTTACTGTGTTAGCCTGGCTGGCCATTGAGCCTGTCTCTGACTCCTTAACATAGGAATTATAAACCTATATCATTGTGTACTACATTCATACTAGAGACTGAACTCAGAACCTTGTGCTTCCAAATTAAACAATATAACAAATGAGTGATCTCTCTAGACCCTGGTGACAGTTTTTCTTAAAGTCTACCACAGACATAGCCATAGATGTGTGTATACATAGTGCAGGTAGACATACATATTCTATATGCTGCCTATGCTAAAGATGGTATATATAGTATAACTCTGTATATACACATATAATTGTACTATGCCATGCTTATTTATTGTTTTCTTGATAGATTTTGACTCTATTGTATGAATAGGGTTTATAATGCATTAATTTCTTTGTTTGTGAAATTGGAGCGTCAAAAACACAAGATACTTGAAACACATACTTCATTCCCCAAATAAAACATAAGAATCTCCTACATGAAGTAAGTCACAGTAATGGAATCAGAAGCATAAGCACCTATCCCCTGACCACTCAGATGGGTAAGTAGAATTGAGATCTGAAATACCTACCGTCTTGCTGAGGTAACCTGTGCTGGTGTTCATGCATTGCAGACCCTCGCTGTTGCAGCAGCCCCCACATCTGTAGACGGACACACATGGAGGTTTAAAGAAGGTGTTTGTGGCTGCTCCAAATTCCTTCCCCACATCTATACACACCTCACGTGGCGTGCATTGAGTCTTTCTCCACTCATTATCAATACCTGTCAAGTCATAGGGAAGTTCATAAGTTACACAGAAGCCACCAGCAAAGAAACAGAGCCTACAGTGCTGGGGACATAATCAATCTGAGTTCAATTTTTAAGATTTAGTGAAAAAAATTAGAGAAACAACTGACAGGATCCTATGAGTCACTGTGAATGGAAATGTAAGACAAAATTTAACAGAATAGCTGAGGAAATTTCCTTTTAAAATGGTTTTTACAGGGAGGTAACAACAAATTAGAATTAAATGAAGGGTTTAAAAAATTATACAACCATCCTAACACAAATATTTGGTTCTCCTTACTTAAAAAAGTGGAAATTTAATATATGGATGCTTACAAGATGTGCAAAAACAAAGCCACACTCTTTGCCTGGCATGTACAAATTCTGTGGTCATCAAGCAAATGTAAACAACATGTTTTTACTTTTCTTTTAAAACTGACATGTGCAAGAAAAGAAAACTATGGTTTTGGTGTCATTTCAAAACTCATTTCCAGGCAAGCTCTTTGACAATTTTGAATAATGTCATGATGGCAACTACTTGCAAGACCAGGTAATTTTCCACCTATTACAACTTGTAACCTAAACTAACACTTTCCAGAAAAAAACAAATTTTCTATCCCCTTCATGCTTTCTCTTGGACTTCTGCTTCCAATAAATGCTGGCTTACCTGTGGCATTATTGACTGTACTACATTAAAAATGATGCAGTTTCTACATGTTCTGGTTTATTTCTTCTAAAATAACATTCTTATGGGCAATAAATTATGTTTCTTCTATTATTCCAGTTAATTTGTTTGGGTTTTCTTTAGGCATACTTTGAAATATCAAAGTGTGTGTGTGTGTGTGTGTGTGTGTGTGTGTGTGTGTGTGTGTGTGTGTGTGGAGGGGGCTGTGGACAGAGGCTAGACTTCAGGTTCTCTATCATTTTCTAGCATATTGCCTTGCCATACATTTTGTCAGTGAGTCAGAGGCTAATTTCTCTGAAAATCTACCGGACTTTTCTTTGTCTATTCTCTGCAATACTGTGATTATAGGCCCTCATAGCTGCCCATACCTTTATACAGGTGCTGGGGATTCAAATCCATATCTTTGTGTATGGCTATAACAGGCTGTCTTAGCTACTGAGTCATCTGCCTGGCCACAATATCAAACTTTAAAACACAGTAATATTTAAAACTAAGGAAAGGTTTTTCTTAATTGACCTGCCAACTCATATGATGCCATTTTACACATCATTATATTTGTGAAATGTTATGGTGGCTATTCTATTAATCTATTTCATACAGGGCAATTTTGAATCAGTTTTCTTTGAGGTAACACGACAGCATGTTTTGGAAGATGGTGTGAGTTAGCAACTATTTGTCTTATTTTCAAGCGTGTATGTATGTGTGTGTGTGTCCGTCTGTCTGTCTGTCTGTTTGCCTGCCTGTCTGCCATTCTATGAAAATAGTGCCCATAGTGTTATGCATATTGTGCATAGTAGATAAAAGTTCTAGCAGCAAAGTGACATTAAACATATCCAAACTCCAATAAAAATAAAATTCATGCACTGTTGTATTTTTTAAAAAATACTTATTTTCTTGACATATAAGTAGTTAAGTTATTAAAATAAAATAACACAGTATAGAAAATTTTGTTTAAGTATTTTCAAATATTTGCAGTGAACTACTGTCTCAATTCCCAAAATAAATGTTGGTATGCATGTGACTTTCTAGCTGTGAATTGCAAGAAATCATCTCGCAATGAGAAAAGAACTCCCATAGTGCTTTATTCAAAGTGATTGTGCCCATTTCTATTTTCTTTAGTTTGGGGAGACTTAAAGTATTTGGGGCTGGAAGCAAAGGCCCACACCATCATCATCTCTGTTGAACACATAAGGATCTTAATGCACCTTGAGGCCAGTACTTACTTTTAAGTATCTCTGTGTTATAATGTGCAGCAGCAAATTTTACAGTGTCGCCTGTCCTTGTGCTGAGGGTGGGCTGCTGCCAACCTCCTTTCCTCAACTGGCACTTGTACATTTTCCAGTAGTCTGGGTATAGAACAGACATGAGCTCATCTACACTGGACACTGACCGCAATTGCTCCTCCAGGTCTTTGCCTGCAAAAGCCTGTCAGACAAAAATAAAGAGAACTTTACCTGACAGATAGTTAGGAACAGAAACTCAAAAACCTTTCTGCATTAATGTCACTGCATCTGCTAATAAAAATCTTATTAACAAATCCTGACTCACTTAAATATTTACTTTGAAATTAAATTTATATTAATACTTAATGTCTTTGAATCAACACAGTTAAACTGTACTTGATTTTAAAACAAAGATTTGTGAGACATAATTTTTTAAATGATATTGAAATTCTTTGATGTAGTCACAGTGCTTTTGCATATTGACAAATCTGTTGGCTTAAAAACCTTTCACACATATTTTTCCCTCCTATTATATATAAGCAAAATCACACAAATTTCTTTTAAGGCTATGTACCAACATCTACACAACTAGTCTTTAAACATGCATATATACATATATATTAATTTTAATTAGATATAACTACACAACAGGTTTTTAAATTTGTATTGAAGGCTGCATGTGTAGTCCAGTGATGGAGCACTTGCTTAGAATGCTCAAAGCTTTGAGCTTAATTCCTAGCATTACGAGAAAGAGAAAAAATGTGGACCAGTTATGGCAGCATTAAATAAATACTTGAAGTTGAACTTTAGAGGTGATCTTAACATCACTGAAAAATGATACAAGATCATTACTTCCCAATTTATATACATGGTATATTTGCTTGGGGAAAATCTCACATATGACACAAAACTCAAGAATCAAAAGTAAGCAGACCTAAAATGTTTACTGATGGGGAGAACAGTTATGCAGGCAATGTGACTGAAGTAAGCCCATTGTATGTGAGATGATATGTATAACAATAGCTGCTGAGCATTTCAAAATATCATGTGTATCAAGACTTAATACACTACACATATATATGCATAGATATGCATATTGTTTGCCAATCAATCCTTAATAAAGTTAGATAATAAGACAGTGATCAGAAATATTTTTGGAAACTGCCAAGAATGATAAAATGTCATATTGCTTCTATTAGCAACTAGTTGCTAAATAGCCCCCAGGAAACAAGGAACAGTGAGAGACTGTGTATGACAGGAGGGTCACTAGAACTCTTCCCCTAAAACTATGCCAAGACTGTAGTCAACTTGTGACATTACAAAATAATATAAATGCAAAATATGTCATGCGTTCACTGAACTAAGAGGAACACCTGCAGGAAGTATTACCACCCCAATGGGGGACATACACAGATCATTAGATGGAAAATGAGTGTGTGTGTGTGTGTGTGTGTATGTACACACACACACACACACACACACACACACACACACACATATATATATCAAAGACAATACCACATTACAGGCTGATGGGACTTTACACATGTTCCATGAAGATAGAAAGTTTCACTTTGGAATTATACTTTGCATAAGTTGCTGTTCTGTTAAGGTATATATTCAAACTCTTCATAAGTCTGTCTATGTATGAATATGAACAAGTATTATGGAGAAAATAAAGAGTTGGTTTAACAAGTTGAAAAATAAACAACAGAAATCACAGAAAGTAATACAATCACATTACAAAATAATAACAGAGATATATGAGTTAAACATGAAAAAGAATACAATATGTACATAAATACACAAAAACCAAGACATACACTTTTGAGAAAAATTTAAATATTGAAGAAATGTACTGCCTTGCATAAGAGAGATACAGCAAAAACTAGTTATATTCTACAAATTGTGGGGTGAATTATGTTTTTAATACATTTTGTATTTTAACTTTTAAGTAATGCATATACATAATTCTTAATAAATGTAATTATCTACAAGTACATTGCAGGTTATCAGACTAGCTCTTATAATACAGTACATGCCTTTGATATACTATGTAAGTTATAAGGATCACTGAAAATATCAGAGGTTTTTATAAATAAATGGAAAAAAAGTGCATTGCAGGTTGAGCTAGCCATTTCCTTTTCCCCAGGAGATGGCCATTACTGTATTACATTTGCATGAAAGATAGCCTTTAGTATTGAAAGACCCAGATGATCTACATCCTGGATTGAAAGATCCTATTATGTTGGCTAATATTAAGCTTCAACTCTTTGTGCATCAACTCTTACTTTTTGAAATAACAATAATGTCTTTTCATGGAGTTTTTGTGATGATTCAAAGGAAACAATTTAAAAGCATATTGTAACTGCTACTGACAGCAAAGGACCTGTCATTTGATCATCTTTAGTTAAAGTGAAGCTTTTACACTGTTATGATCACAAAGTGTGGTGCAGAACTTTCTTTTCACTCTTGCATTTTCACACTAAATGAATAGAAAGCTAAAAGTTGAACACTATTGGCTAAGGAGTGGTAAGGCCTCAGTATTTCACAGAATAGTAATAGAGTGTATAGATGACCTACATTTGGTCTTCCAAATGTACAATTATTTTAAAAGAGTACATTTGACCATCTCATTGTAAAGCACTCAATCCATATTCCACTTTTGAAGATGTGAAGAGGACTCAGCAACCTAGAATGAGTTCTCAACTGAGCAAGTGACATGTAAAAATCCTTCAAACGGAAGAGCTATTTTCCCAAAAGTCAAGCTTGTGCTTAACATACTCTTGAGTCTTTATGTTCACTAATGTTTTCTAGAACACTTAGGCTATTTGCTTGAATGTTTATGGGTTTTCCTTCTCCAGAAATTCCATGCAGTTTAAAAGAGAGAGTATCTTACAAACAGATACATAACTTGAAATGAAGTTTTATGCAATCTAAAACTGAAAAAAATGTTAAGTGTTAATTTGGGTGGGATCAACTAGGAAATATTTTTTCTTTTTTTAATTATGAATAAAGTCTCATTTTTTATCCATGTATTCCCTTGTTCAGATTCCCTAGCCCCTCCTGCCCCTCCCAGTCACACTCTCTTCTCCCCATATCTTTATCTCCTCCCCAGCAAGGGCAGGAGGTCCCAAGGTCCCAAAGCGGCTTAGTTCAGCATCCACTCCAGGCAAATCCTCTTTCCTCACTCCAACATCAAGACTGGATCAGGTGTTTCTCTGGAGGGAATGGGCTCCAAGATGCCTGTCCAAGTTGTTTCAGATCCCAAGCTGTTTAGTGGTTGTGGTTTGCAGCTTGGGCATGCTTTGCTTTTTGTTTAAAGTCCACTAATAAATGAGTACATCCCCTGCTTATCTTTCTGGGTTTGTGAGACCTCACTCAGGAGGATATTCTGCAATTCCATCCATTTGCCTGCAAACTTTAGGATATCACTTTTTCTTACTGCTGAGTAGTACTGCATTGTGCATATGTACCACAGTTTGTTAATCCATTCTTCAGTAGAGGGGCATCTAGGTTGTTTCCAGGTTCTTGCTATTATGAATAATGCTGCTATGAAGATAGTTGAGCTATTTCCTTTGGAGTGGGAATGTTCATCTTTAGGGTATATTCCCAGAAGTGGTATTGCTGGATCCTTGGAGAGATTAATTCCCAGTTTTCTGAGAAACTGCCATATTGCATTCCAGAGTGGCTGAACAATCTCATTTTAGCATCATCTCTGTATTAGAAAATAGTGACTAAAAGTTACCAAGTCAAATACTTTAAGGTGAAACAGAAGTCATCAATTAGCTAGCAACAGGATGAGCAAGAGAACAGCAAAAGCAGAAACAATCTCCTCGATGTCAGTATTAGCAAAACAATGATGTTAATCCATTTTTCTTGGAAGCACATGATGAGAGTCTTCCCCCCTGCACCTTATGTTTCTTTTTCATTATGAAAAGCCATAACAGAAGCTGAGAAAGTCATAAACAAAGTGAGATCTCAAGTGCATCTGATAACTATATGTCATGCACTTGCGTTCTTCCAGGTGTCTTGATTTGATTAAAATTTATTTGAATGGCTAGCAGGGAGGAGACATAATTACACATAAATATTTCTACTTGAACAAACCCAGAGGATCATTAATAAATTGAAATCGTTAAAGACATGCTGAACTTTCTATGACTAAACATTTGCTTTAAAAAGTGTACAAATGCCAAACATTTTTTTTCAAACAGGTATAAAAAATTATAGTATGCATGTATAAATTGGATGTATATTAATAACTGAATAGAGTTTTAACTCATGAGAAACCCCGTACACTGCAATTATGAAAGCTTTCTTTTTCTTAAATCTATATATTGTTACCAAATGATAATAATCAAAAGTGCTATGAAGAGTAAAAGTCCATGAAAAGGGGTTTAACACTCTATTGTATTTTTATGTGAGCCCCAAAGTGCATATATAAATATTGTTGTTTACCCAATATATCTGTATTTTAAAAGTGGATAAAGATTAAGATAGCAATACATAGGCTTTGGTATTAGATATTTATATTTTAAATAGCCATGTATTATCCATAATGGTATATTGTAAGTAATAATTTGTCTTACCATAAACAATCTATAAGACAACAGATTCTTTCTTGTAATTTTATCTTATATTCTATGGTCAAAGTATAGTGGAAAAATAACTTGGCTATACTACTGAATAGAAAACATTTTATTTGTCCAGCAGGTCACTTCTCTGTCTTAAGAAATAAAATGATCAGTAGAAATCACCACAGTCACCAAAACGAGTTTGCTGTATTGCCTCCTTCTAAATAGGGTCAGATAAAATCATTACAGTAAATGAGTATTGAATTTACTCATCCATTATGTTAGCAAAAATAAGATGGTAATATATTTTGTTATGTTTTTTTGTCTTACTTATCATTTGCATAACATATGTAGTTTTCTCTTGGGCAATTATAAAAATTTAAAATCATGTCCTAATTAGTTAGCACACACAAACATACAGACTAGTACACACGCACAGACACACACAGACACACACACACATATGAAAATGAGGCTTTTAGTTTGAAGGAAACTCAACATGCAGTTATAATATTCACCTTTTATGTAACTCTCTAATATATCTCATAAACATACAAGGCAATTCAAATGCTATCCTAACGAAAGAATTTCATAAGTGTTTTATAAAACTTTATCAAGTCCTTTTACCTAAAGTCTCAAAGACAGATAAGAGTTGGGCTTATTTCACCCTCAGGCCACCTATCAGCCATGTCTACACAAATCTGAAGCTACAAAAGGCCAAAGTTGTAAAAGGTTATTTCAATATTAGTTCAGTGTTCAAAGCTTTCTTTGGGAAGTTTAAATTTCTTAGTTGTGTCTGAAATGTTCCATCGTAGATGTTGAAAATAATTCTCCAATAAAGAATATATACTGTTTATATCTATTATTGAAACTGAATTATTTTTAAACATGCCACATTTTAGTTTGTTGCATATAAAAATTAAAATTTAAGAATCAGATTATGTGTGTGCTGATCAAAATTAATTAAAGTGATATAGAAGAGGATGCTTTATTCATTTTAAATTATGTTATTTCAAAGGCATCATTCTGCTTCCCCAGTCAGCTCTGCACAGTTAACACCAGAGAATACAAGACACATAAAAGACACAGGACACTGAACACTACTGGTAAATTTTTTTTTCTCTAGACTTAAATTCCCATTGATTTTACTTTCTTGATCAATGGCACATGACCTCATAAATATTAATTTTTCTGTTTTTTCTCAGGTATGACAGCACAGAGCATTAAATAGGGAAAGAAAATAAAAATATTACAGCAGGTTTGATTCCTGTCCATCTAGAGGCATTTGGAAACATTTAACACAGGTCTAGAGACACCTTTGCTTTTCAGAACAATGAGAGTGCCCCTACTAATAGTAGGGAAAGTGACCAAGACACCATTACACACACAGGTCACTCTCATATAGAAGAATTGTTATGGGGGAATGTTTTAACGCTGCTACTTTGGGGAAGCACTGCAGGGGGCAGTAGAGGCCTTCATTAGGTGGGATAACTTCTTCAGATGGCATGATGTACACATGCTCTCAAGAACATTCCAGAAGGTGGAAACTTTTATGAATTTCACTCTGCAAAATGCTTTGGAATTTGGAATGAACGAGTGAGTGGGTTTAAATACCACTCTCTGCTTGGATTACTGTGTATCATTTGGTGACAGGAGCATGCTTTCTCTTTTCACATCAAGTATTTCTTAATAGAGTTCCCTTGGCTCATTACAAATAGCAAAATGTATTTGGTTATATATTGCATTCCTAAGTAAACATCAAATGCTTATAAATTATTTCCCTTTTATTGGTTATAATTTCAAAAACAAGCTTTTCATCTTTGAAAACTGTGCACGAATTGCTCTGGAGCTAGTTTCATGGGTAAGAGCTGCTAACACAAGCATGAGAAAGCATTTGTAAACACAGGACCACATAATGTGGGCCAAGTATGTCCTGTAATCCTAATGCATCAGACACTGAGACAGGGAATTAGAAAACCCTGGGTTCAAGTCAGAGTCCTTGTCCAAATACGCAGGTCTGACAGAAGCAGTGTCAATTGCTGTTTCGGCACTCATGAGCACACTTGTGAATGTGCTGCCACAGACACATGTCAAGACACACATATATAAATGAATATTTAAATATTTCTCTTGAAATTAAAATATCTAGTAGATTTTAACACATTCATTTTTAATAATGTTTCTTTGATAAGATAAGGAACAACTGAGGCTAACATTATTTAGTACTGATAGTTTTATCAAAAGAATAATTTTTGAATTTTCATAAGCATATACAATTCCTACAATTCCATTAAAAAGTGACTACATAGTTTGAGGGATTTTTATAAATAGATCTTCTGGAATCCCAAAAAAGTTAAACACTGTGAACACTGAATACATCCTAGATGCTTTCTTTAGCCTGCTTTTTAATTATAATGGTGTACTAAATGTGACTAACATTATTCTGAGTTCTTTATATAGATTTTTATTTTGCTTTAAGTTTATAACAGTAGTATACAGCAGTATGTATCCAGTGTTGGGTTTATTTTCTTATCAATGTGTTTGTGAAATTGAACCATGTAGGAAAGATATTGGCTTTTCAGTCTGCAAACTACTATAGTGCTTCTTCTACTCTATATGTACACAGTATGCATTTATGGGATTCATAATACAAAACGAAATTGAGGCTAGTGAGTTAATTGCATAATTAGCTGCCCATAAAAGGTCACAATAAATGTATCAATTTATACTTCTGAAGACTGTGTATGAATTCCCTTGCTCTGTGTGTTTGCCAACAAATATGAGTTGTTTTAAAATTTTCAGTCATTCTCATATGTATATAATGATAGCACATTGTGGTTTAATGTGTTTAGCTGTTCTTAGAGGTGGCTACTAAAAGCTTGTTTTTTTCATTTTTCTCAACCATCTTTGGTGCTGTTATTTGTGAGAATTATAAAAGTATTGTGGATAAGTGCTCTTTTCATTGTGCTCCTTTCGATATGTAAGTCCCAGGCATATACTGTGTAACTTCTCACTCATTCAATAGTGATTTCTGGTGAATAAGAGGATTTTCTTACTAATAATATCTATTTTCCATGTTCATGGTATATTCTTTTAACAATTTAACTCAAGGTCACAAAAATGTCATTCTACATTATTTTCTAAAATTTTTATTCACTTTTGGGACAACCATAAACCAGGAATTGTTTATTCAGTATATTAGGTTGTTACTGGCCATGCCTACACCTGCAGGGATCGCTCAGAAGCCTCTGAAGTAAGCACATGCCTACCCTTTAAAATCTCCACCCACGCGAAAGACCTTATTTTTCTCTTTCTCTCTGCTCCCTACTCTCTTTCTTTCCCTCCTATTCCCGCCTCCCCCTCCTTAATAAACCTAATATGGAGGTTTCCTTGGCATCGTGCAGGCTAGTTCTTTTCATAAGTGAAATACTAATATTGGTGCCGAAACCCGGGAGACTGCTTCTTAGACTTAAGTGCACATAACTTAAGAAAGCCTCATCCAAAATTCACAGTTGCTGCCAAGATGTGCCCTTCCATTTGCTTGTTCGCAGCCTACATCCCAGTCGGTAAGTGTTCCCCCAGTCCTGGCATTCCTGCTACTAAAGCTTCTCCATGGGACGTTTGCAGGGCTATTCTTGGCACCTATTCTCCAGACCTTGCCGGCAGGCCTCTAGAGGTAATGTGTGGCACAAACTATATTGCCCGATGAGTCTTTATAGTTTTGCAGCATGGGTAGGAGATATACCTAGAGCCACATTCCTGGGTTGACAAATCTTGGGGTGTTTGGTGTAATGGAGCAAAGTCCCAGCAAACTCACCCTAGAAATTAACGGGTATTCTAGAGTGTTTACACTTCCCTTGAGACGACAGTTGAGGTGACAACTTATATTTAGCTGGCTCAAAATTTCCCCCAAGCTTCAGTAACTGAGAACACAGTGACCTCACCAAGCTTATCTGTTCTGACCTCCTAAAGTATTATATTTTGCAACTTTTTACGACAACTCACTTTCCAAACAAACATTAAGTATAAATGGAAGCTTTTTTTCCTCCTCTCCCCATCTCTTCTCTCCGTTTCTGAACTTCTTTCAACTCTTCTACAGTCTCTCTCCCTCTCCCTGTACCTTCCACATTCCAAAATCAACTGCTAACCTCTCAGCCTTCACTACCCTATTTATCCTAAATAAAACTCATCGAATTTCTGCTCGATATACCTTAAATCAAATCAGGGCTCCACCGCTGTCTGTTTACTGCAGCCGCTTGGGCTCTGGGAGACAGACTGCTACCACCCTCTACCTGGCCTGTGGCAGCCAAGGCATAAAAAGATATAGCAGCCTGCCGAAGCCCCAGAGATGCTGACAACACAACAGGATGCTACTGTCCAGGCTCCCTCCCTGTGATTACCCATTCGCAGAGCTCTCTCCCTCTTTAGAGCTGGCTCTGTGACCCGCCTTCTCACCAGAAAATCTGCCTGCAGAGAGACTGACCCCACAGCCACTGCTGCCATGAGCCACCCTGAGAAGGCGAATGACGTCACATCAAAAGAGCCATTTTAACTTACCTCTAAAACGGCTAGTGAGAAGGCTCAGTGGTTAAAGACACTGACTTTTCTTCGAAAAGACTCAAATTTGATTCCCCATGTTCACAAAACCTATGTTTTTCTATATATGTATCCACAAAGGCTGGACTGTTAGGATGTTACTGTGGCCATGCCCACACCTGCAAGGGCCTGTTCCAAAGCCACTGAAGTAAGTGCATGCCTACTCTTTAAAAACTTCAACCATATGGAAGACTTTATTTTTCTCTTCCTCTCTGCTCCCTACTCTCTTTCTCTTCCTCCTCTTCCCCCCTGCCCGTCCTTAATAAACCTAATATGGCCACTTCCTTGGCATTGTGCAGATGAGTTCTTTTCACCCACAAAATACTAACACAGTATAGTGTGAGGTAGGTGTCAGAATCCTCTTTTTCATATCTAAGTGATCCTACATTATTTATTCAAAGTACCATCATTTTATCACAAGGCAAAACTGATCCCCTTCTCACCTATCTATTTAATTATCTACCCTGATGTTAATATAAAACTACAATTAATTAATTAATTACTTAATTACTCTGGTGATAGAGAATGAACCAAGGGTCTTGTCTGTTCAGGTAAATACTCCACTGTAGACAGTACCTGAGGAGCCCCTAAAGAAGCTTGATATTAAGCATACTATATGGACTATTCATGTGATTTCCTGATTTTTAACAGCATTGATATCCAAAAGAGTTGAAATTGTATTTCTTTTATCTTCTGTCACAAATTTCAGTTACATTTTTAGGGGGTGGGGAAAAATAACATCATTTTCTTTACTTCATGAATCAGCATTAAATGAAAAACCCAATGTTTCAGATATGTTATGTGCTAAGGACATTTTTCCAAAGGGTATTAGGAACAACAGTAAACATCTAAGCACTAACTATATTAAGAATATTCACTCATCTATAGCAAGTTCCACTTCAAAGCACTCTTCTTTCTCCAATTTTTCTTATGAGCTATATTCTGTGAAATCCCATTTTTCCCAATCATATGTGTATGTTACTTAAAAACACATATTTCTTTCCTAAAGACATAGGCTTAATATTTGTCTGGCATCTGGGTTTTCTAGCAGATCAAATTTTTTAAAAACTAAATATGCATAGCATAACACAATAGCAAGATTATGCATTCTGCTAAGATATACTTATTTTTCAATCTTATCTGCCACAGTTACTGTGAGCATGATCTTTACAGTTCATTTCCTCAACTGGAATATGAGGATGGTTGTAAACGTTTAGTGTAATCCTGTAAAATAAGGTATGTAAGTAGCCAGACACTTATTTATGGTTTCCTAATTTCTTTCAAGTTTCTTTTCATATTGACAATTTTTGTTAATTTTCTTTTACTGATTAAGCTTGAACTTATTCTGTTATGGCAATACGCTTCATATAGATGATTTATTTTCCTTCTCCAATGCTTTCATTAATAGAGCAACATTCTTTTTTTTGTTTTTATTCTATTCACTTATTATCCTATATGTAGGGGAAATAAGAACATCTTTATCTCCCTGTAATAATAAGGCAATTTTAGCCTTTCCACAAAAGGTAACAAGTGATCAAAATGACAAAATGTCTGAAGAAGTTTTAAGGTACCTCATCACCCCACAAACAGGCATCTTTGTTAGTGAGCAGGGTCCATTTGATCCTACAGTGATGAAAAGTGCAAAGAAGAAAAGGAGACAACCACCTGTGGGGACACAGACCAGAAGAACAGATTGTAACTGCTCAAGAGAATTAAGGGACAGCTAAAAATTCTCAAGAATGAGAAGCTTGGCTGGAGCACTGGATACTTAGTGGTTTTTAAAATGGTTACTTGATGCTCACACTTTAAGCAGGATGTGGGAACAATACCAAATCTTAACAGCTTACTTCATTCCACCACCTGTCAGATTTTAGCAAAGAGTCAGCTGAAAACAGCTGAGACATTCTTAATCATCATACAATCCAGAGGATTCAAGGATTTGCATGCCTATCTCTCAAAACAACCACCATAACACACACACACACACACACACACACACACACACACACACACACACACACACCAGGGTTTACATGGAAACATAATGCATTTTACACATAAGGAAAGATTGTCTTCAAAGGCAGGTGAAATTCACATAAGAAATTTTCAGAGTTAAAGTGAATGACAATGATAAGGAGCACTGGAAACTACCCATTCTTTTCTTTCCAGCCCTACTGTGGCTACTCTTGAAGTCCATGTTTTAATTATTTGTGTGAAACTAAACACAGCATGTTTTTCTCTTCTAAAGCATCCTGTAACCTCCTGAAGATCCTGAAGCAGAACTGTTGTCTGTTACTAAATTCATCAAAAAATTATATATGTGTGTATGCGTATGATATATATATACACACACAAACATATTTACATGAATATATATACATATTCCAATGCCTCTTCAGCTGACATTTAGAAAGTCTAACACATTTTAAGGTGTAGATAACAACAAAAATAATTATGTCTGTCTACAAACAAAACTTATATAATGAGATCAAGATGTACTTTGAGAAGCTTCTATTTCCTGTACTTTGTAAGGGGCAGAGGACTGAGACATGCTAGCTAGCAGCCACTGCCTTCAATAAAATATTTTAAACAAATGGCAACAGAGAAAATATTGTGAAGTTACCGTTTTCTACTGAATGACTATAGTGTGCCAAGGAATGTTCTAGGCACAATATTCTGGAACAAGATTTCTCCTTTAGTGCAGTTTATAAGCAAGAAATTACATATACTTATTTTGAGAATTAAGAATCCTAAAGAGCAGCTTCCCAAGTTTCTTCTTTTCGAGGAACTTGCAAATCTTAAGGCATACCTGTTTTGTGTAAGGCAATTAATTCCAGACAAATTTTCTGTAGTTTATGTGCTTGTGTCTAAAGGATTCCAGATTAAAGTGTCAGGGAGAGGAATTTGTTGCTATGAAACAATGTTGAGGAAAACAAAGTTGAATTATTTAACCAGAAGTACTGCATCGAAAAATATAAAACTTCCATTTTGCACTCTCCATTCTTGAGTTGTTAAATTACTTTCTATGACTAAAACGTACTTAAGAACTTATTACAGTCAGGGAAGCTAACAATTTTTAATTGTCTTTTTAAAAATCTCTTTACTAGAGCTGAAGAGATGTCTCAGTGGTTACAAGAGATTTCTGCCCTCTTGGAAGACCTAAGTTCAGTTCCCAGCTCTCTAATTAGGGTAGCAATTGTCTGTAACTTTAGCTCAAAGGGTTCCAGCACTCTTTCTTAACCCTACTAGCATTTACACACACACACACACACACACACACACACACACAGGAATGAATGAATGAACAAATAAAATCCATTAACTCTTCTTACATAATTTGGTTCACAGTTTTATTTTGCTTCTAGAAAGTGTTTGCGTGTGTGTGTGTGTGTGTGTGTGTGTGTGTGTGTGTGTGTGTGTGTGAGAGAGAGAGAGAGAGAGAGAGAGAGAGAGAGAGAGAGACAGAGAGACAGAGAGAAAGAGAGACAGAGAGACAGAAAGAGAGAGAGAGAAAGAGAGAGAGAGACAGAGACAGAGAGAGGGGTACACAGTACAGAGGGAGAAAGAGAGGGAGAGAGAAAAGGAGAAAGGGAGAGAGAAGAGGGTGCAGCAGTTGGTGGTTAGAATATGCTGAAGCTGTATATTTTTTAAAAAGTTATGGCCAGTCTATCTAATTCATCATTAAGTTTGCCTGAGGTCATTCCACTTAGATAGCCCTGGGAAAAGCACTTATTTGGGAAGCCACACACACTTCCTTATCACTCCAGGAATCCCTAGATCCCCAGCTGCTTACTTTAGGAACATCACTAAGCCCTTTCCATTACTCAGTGTCAAGGCTGCTTTAGGCAATGTCTTCCCACAATACATTTCTTCACTTCCTGCTTTATGCAGTTTGAATTTCACAAGACTGTCTGCAGGTGTGTCATTGCAAATGCTATTATTTGTACAGGCATACTAATGAATGACATATTCCTTATTAACAAAAGATAAAAATTTAAAAATAGATACCTGATAGCAATAAATATTTACTTCAACTTTCCTAGTTCTCAAAAACTAGGATCTAGACAAATGAGTATGCTGTTAAAAACTCAGTTGACCTCTAACACAGACATTTCTACCTTTTCATAGAATAAAGTAAGAAGATGAGTTAAAGGCCTCATTGAATAAGACAATAAAACTATTATTGTCATAAAATTTGCAACCACTATTCATAATTTAAAGCTTAGATTTTAGCTTAAGAATAATCATAGGCCACATTTTATTTCCAGCCTAAAATCTGACCTGTGAAGGTCAAGTTTAGAATTAAATATTTACATTCTACAATGCTCTGTGCCAATAAGCAGAATTCATGTTTAAATTTCACTAGAGGAAACTATTCATTTAACTGAACCAGCAAATTTCAGACACTGGACTCTCCTGTCTGCTTTTAGCTTCCTGACCCTAAGATACAACCAAAGCATTATGGAGCTCAGCTCACTTGATTTAGCTGGTAAAATTCCAAATTGCATATTTTCTAAAATTTGCTAGGTATGGTTCTATATGACAAGCATATTTACCAAACTGGATTTGATTTTAAGAAACTAAAATGAATATAGTCTCTTGTCTATAAGACTACATTACTAGGATATCACTTGACTTGAGAATCAAAGAGAAGAAGGATGGAGAGGAAGAGAGAGGAACAAACCAGCTGAGAAGCATATCAATCATATTTGTTATATATATTCATTAATACAATTAATACTTATTAGATATTTAGGTGAAAGGTGGTCCTTATATCTCTGAAGGACCTACGTTTCCCAACAGGAAACTTCAACACAGAGGAGAAACTACACCGTGTGCACCAAAGCCATGTTCACAAAAATAATATGTCACCACCCTCATCTATTTTTGTTTGTTCTAAAAATGTGTTTTATTTTCTAAATTGAGTGTATAAAGTGCTTTAATAATTACACCTATAATGAGCTCGTGTTGACAATGACTTTTCCAAGAGTAAACAAGCCATTGAGCCTGTGTCTATAATTGGCCTTATCACTGAGTCTTCTCAACATTTCCTTGAGGACCATAAATGTCATAGTTTGGATGTTGACTTGCCTCACTCCATGATGCTATGAAGGTATTGAGCTCCAAGGAATAGCCACAAGAGTCATTAGAACATTTAAGTGGTGGGGCTCGTGAGACATACAGCTGAAGAAGATTGTGTGACCTTAACCCCTCCTCTCCCTCTTTTCCTCCAGGCTCATGATGACTTGGAATTTGGCTTCAGGAAACCACTCATGCCATGATGTGCTGCCTAAGTGCAGGCCTATAAGCACCTGTTCATGGACTGCAATCATCATAGCTATAAGACAAAAATAAACTCTTCTGTTATAAGTTAATTACCCCACTTACTCAATTTAGTGATGAAAATCTAACAGGTTTTTTTCCCCCTATCAAGTCAGTTTTGAAAGAACCTTATCTCCTTTCCTAGGTGATGATCACCTTGGGTATTTAATCAAATCTCACATTTCCCAGCATCCCTGTATCACTTTAGCTGAACTTCAGTAAGAATGCCCTTTCCCCATCTTTCTTTTTCCCTTTCAAGAAACTAATTGAATGCTTTTCATTCTCACCACAGCCATTAACTACACAGATGTGCTCATCACTGCAGAAGCAACACATAACTGTTCTTGTTATTGAGAGTTCGCCTCTCTCTCTCTCTCTCTCTCTGTTCCTTCCCCTCCAGCCCCCACCTCCCTTCTTCCCTCTCTCTCTCCGGCATACAAACCTGCGGTTCTAATAAATTAAAGCACAAATCCAAACGTTCAAAGAAAAAAATGATGCAGTAAAACACCTTTATGTCCATATCTTTCTCCTTCTCTCTCAGAACCAAGTGGTTTTAAAGAACTCCTATGCTGTTCTTGCCCTTGTCAGCCTACAGTCAGCATTCCATCTCAGTCCTTGTCCCTCCCCAGCAGCCCACGGGAACTACCCCACAGGTCATCGTTCTGCTTTTCTATTAAAGCCACCTGTGTGTATGTGCCTCCTCGAGACCATATTTTCTGCTAGTTCCCCTCCATCAGTGTCTATTATTATCTGTGACCTTTGCTTATTTCTTCTATACATAATCTTTCCAATTTGAGTACTAAAGGTTCAGAACTAAGTTGCTTTGCTTCTCATCATCTTACTTCCCTTTATGAGTAACTTTATTCTTTACTTTCCCCAAATTATCTGTGTTTGGAGATGAAAATATGTACATTCGGCCTAAACTTTTCTCAAAAGTTTGTCATTGGACACCACTCCTAGCATCTAACTTAGAATTCTCTAATTTCCCCACAAAACTTTTTCCCATATGCACAGAATATACTAGCCTGTATCTAATTCCAGAGTCTAGAAATCAGATGTACTACTTCTTTCTTATTTCAAAAGAAAATTTGTCAGCAAGTCTTATAAGTTTTATTACCAAATTGTAGCAATGTTATCCCTGTTTGCTATGAAATTCTTGATCAACACAACCATCACCACTGCCTGATTCACAACCTCATGCTCAAAACTAGTCTTCCCACTTGTTTTCTTTATCCATGCAACTGCACGTCTACACAAAAAAGAGGAGTCCTCAGCAATGTTTACTTAATGAATCCCACTTCCCCAGCTGATCTGCGTAAGTAGCTCACCATTGTATTTAAATAAAATCCACCTGCTAACGCTAAGTCCCTGGATTGTCTGATGCCTGTGGATGTCCTAGTTTTTTCTCAACTGCATATTACCACTCTTTAAACCTTCCTTTAGAAAAGTTGTTCTCAGACTGTGTGTCTGAACCCCTTTGGCAAACCTCTATCTACAAAAATAATATATTATGATTTACAGCAGCACACAAAATTACAGTTATGAAGTAGCAATGAAGATAACTTTATGCCCTGTGGTCACCAAAACATGAGGAACTCTACTAAAGGGTCGCAGCATCAGAAAGGCTGAGAACCACCACTTTAGAATTTTAGTGTCTTACAATTTTTAAGTTTATTTTAAGCAAATAACCTTGGCAAAGATTATTTCCTTTCACGGAATTAGATTTTCCTAGCACTGCACATGGCTGGTATTTTCTCATCACTAAGGTCAACTGAAATGTCAAATTACCAGGACAGACTTCCATGGGATGTAACTCTATATCCAGAGCCACAGATTTTATTTTAGTCCCCGTTATTTCCTTTAAACCATTATGGCACCGTAAAAACATCCTCACTTATTCTTTGTTGTAGTTGTTCTCACTTACTCCCCTCTACACCTGTTTGGTGGCTTCTAAGTAACCTTGTTTTCAGAACTCCCATAGCATAACACAGTGCACATACCAGTCTCCTTTCATTTTCCTGTTATAAAATAACATTGCTAATAACTTTCACAAAATCTCACAAAAATCAGCTAAAGATGATTTAATTCAAATTTCATTAAAGTTGCCCCAACAGTAACTGCTTCCATAATGGCATGGAGAAGGTTTTCCTTTTTTAGTCTGAATCATGAAGAAAATAAACACAATTTCTAAGAGTGAAGATGAAAGAATACTTGTATTTCAGCCAAGTTTTTCACCACGATAGTATTGTAACTGTCCAACTAGGCTCAGCAAAAGAAAGGATAATAAACAGAAATTTTCATGTTTCTATGTTTAAACCAACTAAAATGTAATATACAAGTTGACTGTTAGAAGAAATGCTATAATGGCCATTAAATAAAATGCAAGAAATACTGATTCCATCCCTTTCCAAAAAGCCTGAAATCTAATGACAGAGGAAATGAAGAATCACCTGTGCTGCAACAGTACTGATAGAGTCTTGCTGGATCATCATTCATGCCTGGTCAAAGCCTCCTACTGCCTAACTGACTAGTACTGCTTGTGTACAAATAACCCACTTCACCTGCATCACAGTCCTAGTATAGCAGAAAATAAAAATGGAAAGCATGTGATGAAGAAGGTGCCTGCAAAAGTCCTAGTATGAAAATCTACCAAAAAGGCTATGGAAAGGGTTACACCATAGGAATACTTGCTCTGCAGACATGCGGACACAAGGTCCTCAGTTCTTATCCTCAGAACCTACATAAAAAGCATGGAAAAGTTGTGTGCACTTGTAATCCCAGTGCTAGGAGGTTAAAAACTAGGCAGATCTTTAAAGGTACCTCTCTTAGACATCCAAGCTCAAACTGAGAGCAGATTCATATGAGATCTTGTGTCAAGTAAGAAAGCAATAGAGAGAAGCACCTAACATTTGGTTCCCTGCATGTGAATATGCAGGTAGCACAGACCAGTAGTAGTCATAATTTTGTACCACACACAAGTACATCTGCAAACACATAGGTACCAAACTTAAAAAGTAAGTCAAAAGGTGAAATTGGCAGTGGGGCTTTGAAATCAGTGTTGGTAGAGAGGAATTTATACAGCATTTGCTTTGTGAAGGTAAAATATCAATGACATAACTCTAATGGGTTGATGCTTGTATAAGACTTACATAAGCAATGACAGTCCCAGGCCTTGACAAAGACAAAGCAATGTCATGCAACATCTTCAATGCTTGTAATATTTCTCTATCAGTTTGTCATTGTCTTAAAACCCTTGCTGCACTAAGAGCTATAAGAGCTAAAATCAGGTGAGCTATAAGTAAGAAATGAGAGACTTGCCATGCAATTATGGCGGACAAGATTACACTTTCAAGAACCCATGTAAAATGGCAGGTGCAATGGAATGTGCTTATAATTTCAGGGATGGGTGGGGGGCAGTCGGTGGGAAGAAAGAGGAAGATCGGTGCATGGGGAGGGGCATTCTGGTCAGCCAACATAGGCAAATAGATGAATGATAGGCTTTGTAAGAGATGTTGCTTCAAAATATGAATAAAAATTAGATTTTGTATGAGATCTGAGTCCAGTCAATAAGGCAGTACAAAAAATGCTTCTACCATGCAAATGACTGTACATACATGCCTGTGTACCATGAGCGCATATGCCCAAACCTACACAAACAAATAGAAAAATGTATAAATAAACAATTGGAAGTGAAAAATTAATCTTTTAGCATCAAATTAAAGATGGCAGGCTAAATACAGGCTTAAATACTTACAGTTTGGGTTTGTTGCAAATAAGAGTGCTATGTCATAATCACAGAGATAAAAAGAAATAAAGCCATGATACATGTAAGAGAGTACAATTTTTAACATGGAAATCAATAGGTTTACCCAAAGAGAGAAAGAGCGGAAGAGATGTACCATTTGATAAGAATGAATACATGACATATGAGATTCAGAAGGCCATAAGCATGTTTTTATTCATATACTACCTACTGCGCAAAAATGGAAGTGAAGAGACAGAGATTTGGGAAATTGGTTAAGTTTAAAAAGATGAAGGTTGCCTTCATATTTCCAAGCTATCCCATCAAGCAAACCCAGTTTTAAAATCCTACCTGGAACCTAGAGACTCATTCTGTGGGGAAACCAAAACTCAGATCCTGCTTAAATACACTAGTTAAAATTACATTACTTGGAAAGCTGAACACAAAGTAAATATATGTGTAGCAATCTTATTTGCATTATCACCCTTGATAAGTCATGCTTATGATTTTTATCTTCTTTATAGTTATTGTTAACTTCTCAGCATTTTAAATTCATTTTACTGTTTTTCTTGATAAATACAAAATAATTTAAAAAAATTACATCACTTATAGCACTAAAGGTAATTTCATTTTGTGACATTTGGCTCTTTGACACTCTGACAGGATATCAAAAGTAAAACTTTGAAAAATAAGAATTAATTGAAACTACAATTTTGTTCTTCAATAAAACACATTAAACAAAAAGACCAATGAAAAGGATCACCTGATATAGGCTCTTTCCTGCAAGCCCGAGCATCTAAGTCAGTATTTTCCTTCTTTTCCTTCATGTTTTTCTCTCTGTCGTTTTTTTAAGTAAACATGCATTGTCAACGGACCCTGCTGATTCTTGGAATCTGCTTATTCCCAATATGTTGAGAACTACTCCCTTGCTGTATACAGTTTTCTCTTTCCATGAATCCTTTCCTGTATTCCTTTCTAAACCCTTAAAGGTAGATAAACATATTCTTCTAGCATTTACTTCCTACTACTATTTATGTAAAGCATGATTTAAGTATAAATAAATCTTGAATTCAGTTAATCACATGGCTAAAATTTTTTAAAACATCATTCCTCTTTCATAATTTTTATCAACACTATAAGCATCAAAAATGGGATTTCTGTTCGTTACTTCACCAGAATATTAGGTATAGTATTTTTTAACAATTTTTAACTATTTTGTTTTAGATATACACAAAGCACAGTTAATAAAATGACAATAGTACTGAGTAATTTAAATTTGGAAAAAGAATTAAAAGTGTCACATATTAAATGTGAGTCATTTAACTTTTCTATCATTTATCCATTTTAAAAAAAAATTGAAAAGACAGAAAAAAGGTATAAATTAGCATATGTTACACTTAACATTTTTTAAATTTCAGCACTTGGTATTTTGGACAGAGGCTTTTGAAATATATTCATCCAGAAATTAAATTCCCATTTATTTTATTTGGGAATAGAGGAAGAGCTCAGTATAGAAAATAAATTATGAAAGATCAGGCATGATAGTTTAAAAATAGGCTTCTGAACAGGGCCCTTTTTTACAAGAACTGCAAAGTTTACTTGGGTTCAAGAAGATTGAGTATTGACTTCCTGGTTTGATGAAAGCGTGGACCAACAGCTAATACACTGTTGTTTGAATGTTTTCAAATTTACTATTTAAAAAGATCATGAAATTGTTTTAGTATGGTATGGAAAATTATTTCAAGTGTGTCATAAATTGTCATATATACCTAGCCTTTTATAAAACTTACAACATCAAAGGCTTTAGAAACTAATCTACCTTAACTGAAAAGGAGGTACCAACTGACAAAGACATAGATTTATAATCATTGATTACTGATAGAGAGAAAACATCTTTTGTCTGTGGAGATATATACATTAATTTTTATTAGAAGAATGTTCTTTGAGTCCCAAATCCAAGTTTTTATTGAAGATGAAAAAGAATTTTGGAGAAAACATAAACTATACCTAACACAAGAATACAAAACTAAATGGTTGAATGGTTTGCTTTATAATTTTTGAATTACCCTGCTTTCAGTCTGTAGAACTCATCCACAAATTAAACATGATGATATCACCATATTGTACACAAATATTCGCAGCTCAGTTTAGCAAGTTTCTTTTGGCTTACAATTGAAAGTAACATTTTTTTTCTGAGCACACAAAATAAAAGCAAAGAGAATAGTTTTTAAATATGGCTATTGTTTCTTGGTCATTTAGATAACATCAAGTTTTGAACTGACCTGAGCACATTATTTATCTTTCACTAACAGCTGTGAAAATTGAGTAAGTTATTTAGTTTTTTTTTGTGCTTTAATTACTTCTCTTCTAACAAGGAGGCTGAGATACTTCCTCATGAATCCTGGGGTAATTAAAAGAGATGACTTGGTAGAATTCAGTATAATGCTCAGGACACTTAATAAACATTCAGAATATATTAAATAGTTTTTTCTCAGATGCCTGCCAAAAACTTTAAAATTTAAATATATAAACATGCAAAGAATGAAAGACTTATACATAATCAGTCATTTCAATGGAAATATTTATTATATTTATTTTAAATGTTTATTTTTTGTAAAATGACTATTTTATAATCACTTAGATGCTTTTCATATTCCTAAATATACTCACAAAATAACAAATAGAAACAAACAAAACCATAAAATAAATATTTAATCAGTGAGATCCTTGCACAGAGAAGCATATCTGATTTTAGGTATAAGGATGCTATTTAAGATATTGATGTTTTGGTTCCACAATTTTAAAAATACTAAAAATATCTAATGTATTAGTGTGAGTATTTTAAGTAGTTATGCAAAACTGAAACTCTTTACAAAATAAGTGGTAATAATTTAATTTAAGAGATCACCCACTTTAGCACAATTAGTAACATTCTACAGTCAATTGTAAACCAACATTGAAAAAAATTTAAACCACTATAAAAATTAGTTAACTGAAAGAGCAGAGATTACATAATAAACTTGTGCAAAACATATTATTTAAAATGTCAATAGTTATCAAGTAAAAAGTCAATGTTCTGTGATGTCTTCTTGAAAAGTTAAGATATAGCCAAAGCACAGTGGTGCGTGTCCAGAACTTTAAAATTGAAAAAAACAACAATCTCAAGTTGAGGCTAGCCTGCTCTACATAGTGACTTTCTGGTTCACTTTGGCCTTATAGGAAGATTGTGTCATAAACAAAATACTTGTGAACACTCCAAGTAGTCAAGAAATTCAGAGGAGCCACTGGGGAATGGTGGAAAGGTAGAGAAGATGGAACACAGAGATAGACAGGATTAAATGGAAATAATAAAAAGGAAAGGGTTAAATGGTATGAAGCACAGAGGGCCTAGAAGAGGACTGGATGAATGGAAGAAGTGATAAATAACACTAAAGGGTTTCTCCAATGTTTATATAAAAAAACTACTTTACAAAGGTTTCCTGAAATATAAGCATACACACATACTTACCCCATAGTGGGTAATAATGCCCTAGTAGACACCACACACTAAGAGTAAATATCACAGTTCTGGAACTCTATTAAGAGTTACTAGCCAGTGAGGGCTGATCAAATCCCTAACAGTACAGACTCCTGATACTGCTCTTACACTCCAGAACTTTACCTGATTATTAGAACACACATAAATCAAGTTGGTGTTAAAATGGGAACTTCATCCCTATTGGCTAGCACTGAAAGTGCTGGAAGGAGTAATACATGTGACCAGAAGAGAAAAATAATCAGCAGTATCCAACTGTGAACTCTAAGAGCTGCAATAACAGCAGGCTTGTCAAGATATGCCAAGTGGTATAATAGTGACATGAATGTTTTGAGTGTAGACTATTTCCTGATTATACTTAAGGTCCAATTTGTAAGAAAGAATTCATACCTGGTACCATTATTGTGGCTAAGAACCTGGAGCTAGATAGATCATAGGCCCTAGGAGAGAACCTACAACCTTTACTCTGCTAAGAGGACATTGTATGAAACCCATTCCTAATAACTTCTCTGTATTCCCATAGATTAGTATATTCCCTCCATAACTCATCAGAGAGGCTTCTTTTTTTCATTATATGGCATTTAACACAGAGACCCACAACTCAACAAAGTGCAGAGAAAAACTGACTATCAAATGCTCAGCTCTAAATGAGACATCTATATCACATCTCCTCCACCCAAGACCGAGCAATCACTGTAGAAGAGCAGGTTAAAAACAATTGTAAGAGCAGATGTAATAACTGAGTGTAAGGAAATATTTTCCTAAAACAACAGGGTAGTTGACACTCGAATTTGTGATGGCATGCATAAGACCTATGCAAGGTGAAGCCAAATAAAATATGAGAAGGTAAAGAGGAGAAGTGTAGCGGGAATCCCGGATTGTACGGGAGAGGCGGTGCTTCCGGCCCCAGCGCGCGGCGGCTCCGTACGGCAGTGGCTAGGCGTGTTGCTAAAACTTTCTTTTGCTCGTGATTCTAACAAAATAAATCTTATTTAAAACATATCTATTGGTGGCAGGTTTCTTCCACGATATTTGGCGCCTTAACGCGGGGCTAATTCCCCAAACCCCCCCGAATTCCGCGCCCGCGCGCGGACAGAGCCCTGCCGGATTCTGCGCCCACCTGCTGCATGCTTTGGCTCTCATTTGCGTGCACAGTGTTTGGCACAGCAGCCAGGAGGGAATCTGCGTGCAGAAGAGCTACTGAGACCCAGTTCTGAGGGTGCACGCCTGGTAGGATTTGTGGAGGCATTTGGCAGAGAACCTCTGGGCTTACTCACCACCCCGTTTCAAGCACCATTGCTGCTGCACTATGACACCTGCTGACCGTAAGTCCTCATTACATCTGAGTAAGGCAAAAATTTTTTTTTCTTCTAAAATGTCCAATCAGATAAATGTTCACAATTTTACTCACTTTTTCACAATGGTGATAGAGGATTATTTCCAGGATTACGCATTTGGAGGTTATCTCCACCCAGGAGTCCTTTTGCTTTTCTTTGTGATAATATATTTCTTACCAAATTATTTTAAGGGATTTCAGCTTAGAGAGTATGAAGCTAAGCTGTCTGGCATGGATGAACGTAT
>PVIH01010375.1:0-75865 GCA_004025045.1 Sigmodon hispidus
GAAGAAAAATGACCAGATGTGTTGGGAGGGGGAAGAGACCTTGAATAAGGATATATAGGGAAAGCTGAACACAAAGAAAATATATGTGTAGCAATCTTATTTGTATTTCTACCCTTGATAAGTCATGCTTATGATTCTTATCCTCTGTATAGTTATTGTTAACTCTTCTGCATTTTAAATTCTTTTTACTTTTTTTTTTTTGATAAATACAAAATAAAGAAGAAAAAAAAAAAAAAAACACACTTCAACCTTAAAAAAAAAAAAAAAAAAAATAAAAATAAAAACCAGTGCCAGCATCCTTAAAAAAAAAAAAAATAAAAGATTTCTGGACCCATTTGGGCTAGAGGTTTTGACCTTGCCCATGGCGGCTTTTACCTCTCAAAGAAATGATTTAAATGTTTATATTAATTTTATTTTGGCCATGTCTCAGGCATATTGGTAGCTAGTTTTTTTTTTTTTTTAATCTTAATTTAACTTATTTTTAGTAATCTACCTGCCATGTGGCCCAGCCTGTGGCTTATTTGGATTTTTTATGTGGTTCTTCTTTTTGGGGGGTTGTATGGAGACTGACTGACTTTGCCCTTTACCTGTCTTTACTCTGATTTTGTTGCCTATTGTTATGGTGCTCACCACAGGCAAAAACAGTTACTTTATTTATATATAGGAAGTCGTCCTACCACATTTCCCTTTCTTACTTCTGTATATCTGTCATTCTTACTCCGTGGCTGGGTGGCTGGCCCCATGGGCCCCCTCTCACTCCTAGATGTCTTCCCCTCCCCCTCCCAGTTTCTCCTTCTGTTTATTCTCTGCCTGCCTGCCTGCCTCGCCTGTCCTACTCCTGCCTCAGTGCTGCTCCTTATTACACCATCAAGTGTTTTAGACAGGCAACTTCACAGCGTTAAACAAAAGCAACATAGAAGAATGCAGCACATCTTTGCATCATTAAAGGAATGCTCCACAGCATAAATGATTGTAACACATCTTAAAATAATATTCCACAACAGAGACCAGATGGACATTTTTAGTTGTATGCTTTTAAATGTAGATCCACCAGCCAACAAATCTGTGCCCATAACTTAACAGTGATCCACAGTGCGCTTTAGCAGTGTTCAAATGATCTAGTTTTGCTGGCGATGTAGCTCAGTGGCGGAGTACTCACTTTGCATGCACAAGGCCCTGAATTCTATCCTCAGCACCGAGGGGAGGGGAGTCTAGCTCTTCTGTCTTTGAAATTATAAAATTCTACCTTTCAGTCTCACTAAATGTCTGTCTTTCCTTTCCTATTGCCAAGTCTATTTCTGTAAGTCCTTCTAGCCAAATATTTTGATATAAAGTCATTAATTGTTCATTTTGAGAAAGACTTGCTTTTATCTAAGATCACTCTGCTTGTGTTTGATGTTAAAATGGCCTTTTAAAATTAAAGTCACAGTAGTGATACTATTTACACATGTACACACACACACATGCGTGAGCACACATGCTTATTTGTATTACCTGTCTTTTTAAAATTCTTTTTCACACTTTGTCTCTATGATATATAAAGGTGGCAGTTATTTGCTTCCCCTAGAGTTGGGGTGTCGTTTCTTTTTTTTTTATTTTATTTTTTAAAAACTTTTTATTTATTTATTTATTTGCCTTGGTGTTTGCCTGGAACTGGGAACTGGAACTACAGACAGTTGTTAGCTGCCATGTGGGTGCTGGGAATCGAACCCGGGTCCTCTGGAAGAGCAGAGGGTGCTCTTAACCGCTGAGCCATCTCTCCAGCCCCTGGGGTGTCGTTTCAGGAGTATGTGAAGAGTTGAAGCCGCCAGGGTCAGGGAGGCTTCAGGGAAAGGCTTTTGATGGTAGCCCTGGAATTTCCTTCAGTCCCTTTGCCAGAGATGGGAGTTTACATAGAGAAAATGGTGAGGATTCCAACTAAGGTGCTTCAGGGATGGTCTGCAGCCACCTTTCCAGTCATTTCTCTTCACATGGATTACTTTATCCTCTTCCTATTTTCCTTAGAGAGTCTGAAAACTCTCGTTCACTGTTACTTCTTTCTTTTTTAGTTTCTTTTGTTTTTTGGGGGGGAAGGAGATGCACGGCCCAGGTTGGTCTGAAATTCACTCTGTAGTTAGACTGGCTTCAAACTCATGATCCTCCTGCCTCGGCCTTATGAATGCTGTAATAATAGATGTGTGACCACACCTGCCTTATATTTTCTCTGTGTGTCTGTCTGTATTTGTGCAGATGCATGGGTGTATGTGTTAAGGCCAAAAGTTATGTGTGTGTGTATGTGTGTGTGTGTGTGTGTATGTATTTAGAGGCAGTCTCTCATTGACTTGGAACTCATTAGGTAGACTGGCTAGCAAGTGTGCTCCAGGGATCCACTTGTCTCACTTCCCGAGTGAGATCACAAGCATAGGGCACCAAAACCAGATTTTTTGCATGGGTTCTGGGGGGTCAAACTTAGTTCTTTTTGCTTGTAAGGCAGTTTCCTGGCTACTTCATCTCCCCAGTCACTTATCTTTCCTTCTGATCGGTCATAAGTAGGTTGGATGTAAGTTGGACAGGCAAGCTTACACAACAGTGAGGAAGCAGTTGTGCTTGAGTTCTTTCGAACTCTGCCTTGGTAGCAGCCAGCACAGCAGTTGGACATTATTCTAATGTATTTGTTACTTTCACACCAACATGAGAGTGCTACCGTTTTCATTTTGTTTCACGATCCTAATATCAATGTGGGCACTAATATCATCTGTTTTGAGAGACCCAGAAGACAAGCTTTGAATAAAGCTGACATCGTTGGTCCTAATACTTTACTTGTTAATAGCCTTAAATTTCTCAAGGTCAGCCAGGTGTGAGCATTTGTCTTGCTACATCTTTCTCTCCTCTTTGCCATGTGAAGTTCAGTGTGGCAGGACAATCTGGGTCCTGCTCCCCACATTAGCTGTCCTGAGTGGCATGGAGTGTGCCGTTAGAGGGGGCTGTATTTTGTTGAGGGTAACATGCATGCCACAGAATGCCTGGCGAGGACAGAGGATAACTTTAGAGTTGCTTCTTCTTCCTCTATGTGGGTTCTGGGTATTGAGTTCAGGTCAGCAGGCTTATGTACCCATTGAGTCATCTCACCGGCCCAGTAGGAGTTTCTTGATTGTTTCTGTCAGCTTTGTTCTTTGCTGTATCACTGGGATTTAGAGTTAAGTTTGACATCCCATGGATGAATAATCAATATGAGCTAAGTGATTCTTGAAGGACAGTAATAACGCAATCAGATGCTACCTCTGGGAGGAGTCCTCTGCTTAGTGACATCCTGACAAGCTGTTACCAAGCACTGCAGTCTAGGACGAGACTGCAGGAGAGAAGATTCATCCACTAACTGGACAGTGTCCCCTGAATAGCGACCCTGGAAGTGTTCTTAGGACTGCATTTCAAACAGTGTGCTTCTATCTGCTGTTTTGCGCAGGTTCATGTGGACAAGATGGACATGTTTAGAAACATGCCTGACATCCTCCACCATCTCACCACAGACCGGAACACCCAGATCCATGCCTGCCGCCACCCGAAGGTATTGAGGAGACACCTGTCCTGTTGTTTGTAGGACCTGAGAAACTGAGATCAAGAAGACATCCCAGAAATTCTCTTTTGAATCCTTTCGTGATCCTAAGCTGTTAACTGAAGGTCAGACAGTTACACAGACCTGTATACCATGTGCATGAACTTCATAATGAGTATCAGGCACAGACTCTTACAGTCTTTACATGAAGTTCCTTCTTCTAAATGAGAGTGAAAATTCATTTGTAGTGAAGTTAGTAATCTGTGCTAGTTATAATTTAAACAGATTATTCTTTGAAATATGCATACAGTTTATCTTGATCATGTTTATCTTCTACTCCTCCCTTATCCATCTGCATCTCCCTACTCATCCACCTGTGTGTACTCTGCTATTTTTATTTGTTTGTTTTGATAACCTGTAGAATTTGGTTTGTGCAGGCTGTGGGGTCATCCACTGGAGCATAGCTGACCTGCCAGAAGCCCCACCCTTAGTGAAAATGGGCTCTTCCACTTTCAGAAGCCATCAGCTGTCTATCACTCTCAGATTACCTTTCCACTCTGTTAAAACGTTGACTAGCTTGATCCTGTGCAGAGAACCACAGGTGCCTGCCAGGTTCATGTGTGCAGCATTTCTGGCCTGTCATGAGGACACTGTTTCTCCTGTCCCACACCTCGCTCTTACAGTCTTTCTGTGCCCACTTCCATAGTGACCCCGAGCTTCAGGGGTCGGGGTGTGATAGAGATGTCCCATGTGGCTGAGCACACTGCTCATACTCTCATGCTCTGCACTTTCTCATTTGTGAGTTTTTCTGTCAACCAATATCTTCTGCACAAAGAAACTTCTCCCATGAGGCTGGAGAGCCTCACAGGTCTATGGATAGAGAGATACTAATGTGGAGGCCAGTTTGATATTATATCCAGCTTTTCATTCAAGCAAATATGTTCACAGTGTGTTGCTATTTGTTTCTGAGACTCAATAAATGTGCATGCCTGTAAACTATATTTTTCTACTCGCTAAAAATAAATGTCTAGACATAACCTTCCAACTCTAAAAGGGTTACCATGGTGTAAGCCCAAGGAAGTGCCTCCAGTGTCTCTGCCGCTCACTCACAATTTTTCTTGTAGTTTCACTGTGGACTCCGAGTTACCAAATGCCAGGCTGCCTTTTTGAATTTGCCTTTGACATTTTTTCCTTTGATAATGGTCTTTCCCCTACATTTTCCTGTATGTATACAATGTATTTTAGTTAATTTACTCCTGATGTCCTCTGTGCCTTTCCTATTCCCCCTGGCTTCTGTCCTTTTTTCCAGCTGGTGTCTTTGACATTTACTTAAGACAGTTGAATTAGTTACCATCAAATACAAGCATGTGCATGATCACAATTTTCCCCTAAAATTTAAACTGTCTCAGCATAGAACCCTCAGCAACAGGCATTTATAGATGTAAAACACTGTTATAGAACATAGAAGCATTGCTACATCTGCCTAAACCCTTAAGGACAATACATAAAAATATATTTTCTCATTAACAACATGTTCTAATAGAAGCCTTTGTAAGAGAACTGCACATGGGAAGGGCTGGAGATGGCCCTGTGCTTAAGAGCTCCGTTGCTCTTTCAGATGACCTGATTTTGGTTCCTAGCTTACAGTTGCCTGTTAATTTAACTCCAATGATCTAGTCTGGCTTCCTTGGACACCCCCCCCCACATATATGTGTACACATATGTGCGCATGCGCACACACAGATAAAAAAAGATTTTTTTTTCAGTAAGAGCTGCACATTAGAAACTATTCTTGGTGATAAGTAGGCTACATATTCTAACTCACATGTATTTACTTAACCATACATAGCTACATATCCAGTAGACTGTTGGATGGCTAAAAGAATGTAGATAATAAGCTGGAAGATCTCTTGTTGTGGATTGATTCAGGCTATTGTAGCATAGGCTAGGCTCCAGCTTGTTTCCCAAGTCTTCATGTGCCACCTTACCCAGCCCAAAGAGTAGCTTGCTTTTGATTTTCTTTTTCAAGAGTCTTCACTGTAGACAGGCTCAGACCGCTGTAGTTCAAGATGGGCTCAAACTCATGATCTTCCAGCCGTTTGCCACCTCATTAAGCTTGAGAGTTCCTGTTATACAAACCTATTCTCCAGGGTTTGAGGGTATTGAAGCGACCCAGGCCAGGCCCTCTGTAGACTGTTTGTCAGTTGGAATAATCTGCTTCCTTCCTTGAGTCTTTATTTTGCTTTTCATGTCCAAAAACTCACCTGCAATTGTTTTCGAACACTAGTATGCAAACAGTTTTGTTGAAAATATGTAACTACAATTTCAAACAAATATTTTTTTTTGTTTATTTGCTTTGTTTTGTCTTCAGGCAGAAGAGTATTTTCAATGGAATAAATTACCCTGTGGGATTACTTCCAAAAATAAAACTGTGCTTCATACAATCAGCATCAAGCCATCCACCATGTGGTTTGGAGAGAGAACCAGAAAAACGAAGGTGATAGTGAGGTAAGGGGTCAATGCCCTGGGTTGTCAGAAGCCCAGAGGTGAGAAGTTGAGGTTACTGTAGTTTAAACTCAGATTAGCGGTGCCTAAGGAGAGGCTGTTGTAATTGTGTGAACTGATCTTTTTCATTTAAACATTATTTAAAATGAAAGGACGTTTCTTCCAAACTATAGCAATACATTACCTGGTCTGTCCAGGGACCACTTCTGTGAGACAAGATGGCTGGACTCCAAAGGCATCTGAGGGCTTTGCTGTGTTTCACAGATGGGTAACAGGTAAAGGAAAGAATGGAAGCACCTGTTACAGCAGAGGCATCTCCACAGTGGCCCAAATCCTTAGCAACACCTTTTTGATTTAGGCTGTTTAGAATGTCTACAGCAGGTTTCCATGTCTGAAGAAGTTGAGTCCTGTCCCAAGAAGCAGTTCCTCACAGCCACGAGACTTTACACCAAAGAGCCCAAGTGGAAGTTCAACTCCATGGCACCACTTAGTTTTGCTACGTGACCTTCCTTTTGTGTTGTGCTTTCCCCTTAGGACGGGAGAGAGCTCATACAGAGCTTGTTTCTCTTTTCACTCCTCCTACAGTGAGGTAAGAGCATCTGTCAGCTCCCATTGCTGTGCACGGCATTGGGGCTGATCTCCACGGGGCAGGGTGCGTATGTGCGTATGTGGGGAAAGAGGTGGGTGTAGATGTGTATGTGAGTGGAGATCAAAAGACAGTTTCAGGTGTCATCCTCAGGAAGGCCAACACACTCTTATGCATCAAAGTCTCTCAGTGGCTCAGAGCTCAACAATTAGGCTAGGTTGTCTGGCCACTCACAGGGATTCTCCTTTGTGCTTGCCAAGTATTGGGATTGCAGGTGTGTGCCACTCTACCTAGCATTTTTACATGGTTCTGGGCATTAAACTCAGATCCTCAGACTTGCAAGGCAGGCACTTTAGGGGCAAGTCATGTTTTTTTGTGTGTATGCCTCCCTAAAGGTATAAAAAAGTTGCATGTGAAAAGTGCCTAAGAATAGATGTTCTTATGATTAGAGTGGCCGTTTTCATGATGATTGGAAATCCCCAAGGCTCTGGGTCCTCATTCAACCCATTGAGTTAGAGTTAGATGCTGACAGCTTTGTGTCCTAGTCATCTGTTTTGCAGAGGAGATCCAAGTCTTATCATTGTCATTACCAACTTTGGCCTACATAACGGCAGTGGATGTTTTACTGGCTACGAGGTACTGGCCAGTGGGTACTGGAACCAGCATTTTACAGATGTTATCTTGTCTGTACTGTGAGGAATCTGAGCCTTTAGACTTCGTGAGATCACATCTTACCAAGATCTAATAAATGACGTTTGCCTGGGTTGTAGAACTCTGAAGAGGAATAGTGTCAGAATTCCTGTTTTGCATTCTGAACATGGCAAAAATCAAAACAAATAAAAACAAAAACAAAAAGACTTGTGAATGTTTTAAACTATGATTGTTTAGCATTGCTAAGAAAGGAATTCATATGTGTAGTCTTTCAAGTCTCTCTCTCTCTCTCTCTCTCTCTCTCTCTCTCTCTCTCTCTCTCTCTCACACACACACACACACACACACACACACACACTCAAAGGGTCTTGGGTCTAGAATACTTACTTTCTACCAGTTGTATGTCCAGAGTGAGTACACACAGCCTGCACTGGCTGGCAGTTTGCTCGAGAAGTCCCTCTTGTCTCAGCCGTGTGTGTGCTCCTTGTCTGAATGACCTGTGTGTGAACAGCTTTCAGATGCTGTAGCTTCCAGTGTTTCAGACTTTATGGTAAGGCACTAGAGAAATGTGCACAGGCAGGTTGTCCTAAGTTGGCTGCTAGGAGAGACCTACAGGCCTTGGGCCACTGGTGGTCACTGCTGGCCTCAACCTTCCTCTGGACGACTTAAAGAAAGTGTTCTTGCACCCAGGCTCAACTGCATTGCTTTCTTTAGTGACTACAATTAAGGCGCATAAGCAGAAGAACTTGTTGTCTTCCCAGGGTGGCAACTGCTGTGTGGTATGAACTCACAAGAATAGGCATTAGAACAAGTATCTCCAACATGCAGTTGCCTTAGTAATGATTATACATGGAAAGAGGTGTAGTTACAAGACTTTGTTTTCATGTGTCTGTTATGGTCAATACTGCTGTATTCTAATTCACATGGAAGAGGGTTTGCTAAATGTAGGCAACTGACCTCAAAGAAGTGGATGTCATATTATAAAAAGACACAGTCTTTAGATCCCATTAATCAGGAATTTAAGCTCTTTCTGTGGAGCAGAAACCTAAACAAAGTTCAAATGCAAAAGTTCCCAGACCCCCACTCATAGCCCAGCACAGGGAGAGGTTAGGTGAAGGAGGCCATGGGTCCCCTGTTGCAGCCAGCACTGAAGAAGGGCCATAAGGAAGCTCTGCTGCCCTTTCCTCTATCTCTTATCTTTTCTCACACCCTCAGTCTTTTTTTAATTAATATTTTAGCTAGCATACAAAATAAATTTTATCATGACATTTTCATACAAGTATACATTCATACTTTGTTCATATTTGTCCACTGTTACCATCACTGGTCTCCTTCTTCTTCCCAAACAGTCTCCATCTGTTTTCACTATATATTGTTAAATCTAGTTCTCACAAATGAGAGAAAACAGACTAGGCTGTTTTTTTCTGCTGATCCTTCCCACCCCACACAGTTCCTCTCCTACTCCCCTGTCATGTGTCTGTTGTACAGACAATGTGTGTGTGTATGTATGTGTGTATCTATAGAGGCTCCACATAAGATACAAAATATGCTATTTGCCTGAATTTGGCTTATTTTGCCTAACACAATGATCTCTAGTTTTACCCATTTTTTTGCAAATGACATAATTTGCTCCTTATGGCTGGATACAACTCTGTATGGCACCTCTTCATTATTTGTCTGTGGAGAGGTGTCTAGACTGATTTTGTATATTAGGAACTGTGAATAGATTAATGCTTCAATTTTCTATCACAGATATGGTTGATAAGTCTTATATTCTTTCTAGATTAAAGATTTTTTGAGCTACATCTGTCCAGTGAATGCATATCCAAATGTCATTCCAGTAGGCCTCACCATGGATAAGGTCATGGACGTGTGAGTAGTTTCTGTTTGTGGGGCTTGTGTTGCTATTGGTGGTTCTGGCTGGGAGGCATGGGAGTGCAATGCCTGAAAATTAGATAACTCATTTCTGTTGTAATATTTTTTGAGCTTCCCTCTATTTCCATTTCTTTCTGTCATTTCTAGTGAGCAGAATGTGTAAGAAATGTCAGTTTGTCCTAACAGGAAGCTCTTTCAGTTGCAGGCAAAGAGAGATCAGCTAGTTGATACCCAACCTCTCTGAGCTAGCAGGTTTTCACCCCAGCCTTTGACTCTCAAGTCTTATTGATAAATAGCATGATAGAGATTTAATTAAAAGCTATATATGGCAGAAACTATGTAGCCAGTACATACAGGAACAGAATTCCCTCTAGGCCATGGCCCAAGCAGCCCACTGCCAAAGAAGTTGGCAGCAAAAACTGGCATTTGCTGGCTAAAACAGCTTCTGTGCCAACAGAAAAACAATAGTAGTATTCATTTGTTCTGCTTGTTGGGGTTCTCAGGGATCTATATATAACTATGAAAAACATCTGGCAAAGAGCCATTAGATAGCCAGTCAGGGTATCTATAGAACAGGTGAATGAAATTCAAGAGAGGAAGACAGTGCAACAGTTATAATTTACTATTACCACTTTGTCTTTTATGTTTTAAATTACATTCATTTATTGTGTACGCATAAATGTGTATGTGAGTTAGTTACTGTTGATGTGTGTGAAGGTCAGAGGACAGTTTACACAAGAAAGTTCTCTTTTCAACAGTGGGTCCAGGGGACTGAACTCATGTCCTCAAGGCTTAGTAGCAATTGCCTTTACCCACTGAGCCATCTTGCCATCTCAAACATCAGCTCAGGCTGGCCTGAAGTTGGTGATCCTCCTGCCTCCACGCCCCTTGTGTTGTCATTATAGACAAGTGTTACCATCCTTGGCATAACTTCTTTAAGTCCATCTATTAAACATTTCTTTATTGCCAACTCAACAGTCAGGAGAGTATGTGGGGCAGACCCATGCTAAGTTTTAAGGTTCTGTGGAAAGGCTAGTGTTTAGAGGCATACATGCATACAATTGTCGGAGCCATGAATCTGCCTGAGACTAATGAGGACATACAGCCCTGAGGTTAGAGACATAGATGATAAACAAGCTCCAGGCTAGGTGGTGAATGGAATGGGTGCAGTCAAGACACCCTCATCAACTCAGTGGATAAAAGGGTGAAAGTTTCTTCCAAAATGCCAAGGCTGTCTCTAGGGGAAGCAGGAGAAGTGACGGGGCTGGGGGTGGGGTATTTAAGTGTTTTAAAAAGAACAGGTACCTGGAGGGAGAGGAACCTAGAAATTGGGTGGAGGTCTTTGAAGTGTAGGGATTGAAGGTGCCCAGAAGCTTCATATGCTAGTAGGCACTACGGGTGTTGTTAATGGAAGAGCCAGAGGTCCCTTTTGCCATAGTTAAGGACAGTACTTTCTTTTTGCAGGTTAAAGCTACTTTCTCAAGTCCCCAAGGGAATGCTGGCTTTTTGTCTAACTGCCAGACTTTGGGAAAAGTGATTTCTTGAGACCAGGCAGATTGGAGACACAGATTTCTAGTCAGTGAGGGCAGTAACTGAAAAGGTCAAAAATTACCAGGAATGCATGAGGAAATGATAACCAGGCTGAGGCTAGAACTCTAGTATCAACCAAAGAAGAGATGGAAAGACAGATACATGTTCCGATGGGGGAGGAGGGAGAGTGGAAGCCTAAGACATGAGCTGGTAAGCTGGAAAGATAGCTTAGCCGTCAAGAGTTCTTTCTTCAGAGGACCCAAGTTTGGGTCCCAGCACCCACATCCAGAGGTGCACATTTGGCTGTAGCTCCAGCTTTAGGGGACCCAATGCCCCTTTCTGGCTTCCATGGAACCCACCTACCTCAAACATGTGATGGACACATGAATAAATACAGAAGTAAAACCAGTATCTTTTTTAAAAGTATGGTATCTCTGGTTATCTTGGTAGTGGTGATTTGTGTCTGCTCACAGCAGTTTTAGATTTGTGACCTAGAAGCCAGAAAGCATGGTAAAGAAAGCAACATGCTATCTAGCAAGGCAAGAGCTTTAATAAAGTGATCCTGATAGCTGGGGTTAAAGATTGTCTTGCAGCTTTGAATGGGATGGACTTAGAATCATTTGGAGTGCTTGTTAAAATGCATATTCTATTTTGCATTTCTGTTGGGCAATCTGTTGTAGGTTAGGTGAGTATGTGGAGACTAACCCTCACTTGGCAAAAGTTACCCAAAGAATGCATGGAATGGCTCCATTGAGAAGCAGTAACAGCAGATTCTGGAGGTGTCCCATGGGACAGACCCAGGGAATATCATAGATATGAGAACAAAGGTGAATAGAAAGAGATCTGGCTGTAGTCAGGTTGAGGGTTTCATGGCCGTACCCATCTGCTGTGTTGGCTCCAATCTTGAAGGCTTCTAACAACCTGGCAGAAGGAAAGTAGGTAGTGTAGCCCTCTGTGAGGGTGGACCCCCTTCAGGTCTTATTTCTGTGTCCTTGCTTTCAGCCTGTGGTTCTGGAATTAGATCAAATGTGTGGGATTCTTGCAAGAGGTAATTAAGTGCCATCAAACAGGAAGGAAGCACTTCTCCTTTACTTTCTGGATGCTAGGTGTCAATGGGCTACTTAATCCTGTCTTGGGATAGGGTTCTTTCCTGCTTTCTAAGAGCAGATTCAGGTTTGGCTTTAATCTGCTAAGGCAGTTCCCCTTGTACATGATTGGTGTCTACTATGTTGTCTGTGCTTCTATTGGCCATTTTATTAAGTTGCAGGATCTTTGTTAAAAGTGTGCCTATTTCCCACAGATGCTCACATAATCTATGGTTTTATTCTAATCTCTGTAAGTGATGTTTATGCTTGAGCAGTTTTCCCAAAAGGAAAAGTCAAATATTCTGATTTCTATCAGTTTAAAGCCCCTGTGCCGATCTTCCCAAAGTGCTGAACCAAAGTACAAACCACTGGGAAAACTGAAGAGAACCAGAACAAAGCATCTAGACTCAGGTAAGAGCAGTTGTCTGCTGTGGGCTGTCAGGAGAGCTATCTCTGGAGCACTTGCTCTGGGACTTGAGCAGATGCTGAAGAGACTCTAACTTTGGTTCTGATCAGACTGGACAGGGATGTTATATAAAAAGTTCTCTACTCATTCCTGCCTTCTCATATCAATAGCTCTGAGTAGAAATGAAAACTTCAGATTCTGGAAATGGAGATTACATCAGATTTCCTTCAGTGGAGTGCCACAGCGAATCCTCACTGGATTTTATTGAACATTTAAATAGGAAAAGTCTTAAGCTCTGTCTTCTATGCATACTTCAGCTAAACCTGTACACAAAATTAGAAGTGATGTAAGTCTGACTTTGTCAAAGAGAACATTGGAATTTGGACAATTAAGAAAATCCCCTAGTCTAACAGGAAATGATAAGGGCTACAATTTGAACCCAGGCTTGTTTCCATTTTTACTTCCATATTTCTACTCAGAATCTAATTTCAAATTACTTGAGGTTTTTAGTTTATGTATATGAATCTTGATTCCATGTGTATCTGGTGCCCCAAGTCAGAAGGCATTGGCCTTGAAACTATAGAGTTAAGGATATGTATTTTATAAGCAATATGTGTATTGTGCATGTCCTTGGTTTTGAGTGGGTTTTAAAGTGTGATCCCATTCTCCACCTTTTCTAGCCCCTCCTATAATTCCCCTTAAGTTGATAACCTCTTTTATTATATACATATGTGCATGCACAAACATACAGAAATACAACTTGCTGTTGTTTGTATATATAGTTTCAGGGCTGATAATTTTGCATGATTAGTAAGAGGACTCATCTCTGGAGAGGCTAATTATCTTTCCCCAAGCAGCCATTAGTTGCTTATAGTTGTCTAGAGTAGAACCCTGGAAAACTCCCTTCCATATTAACGTGTCATTGCTCCCATCTTGTTTATACAGCCGTTTCTAGGAGAGACCTTCACAGCAGACTAATTAGTATTTTGGCTCATTTCCAGTCTTTTTGTCCCCTCTTCCACAATATTCTGAGCCATAGATGGAGGAGCTGTGATGTAGATATATCCATTGGGCTGTGCTCTTCATGATCCATTGTGTCCAGTTGTGGTTTCTTGTGATGGCCCCCAGTTGCTGTAAAGAGAGGCTTATTTGGTGAAGAAAAGGTGGCTTATACACCAAGTGGGCTCCAGGGCAGAGGGTGTACAGCTAGACTTGGGGGTTCACAGATCATTTTCTACAAGTTTGTTTACAGGCCTTCATATCCCTTTGCTTAAAGTGACCTGTGGACTGTCCACACACACGAGGTGTTACATCAGCATCCATGTCCACTGGCTCACTACCGCCTCTAACTGCAGCTCCAGGGATCTAACACTGCTGGCCTTCTCCAGCCTTCATTCATGGACACATACTCATACAGATACACATAATTAAAAACAAAATACACTTTAAGAAAAATAGTCACCCTGTGAGTCTAATGGTCACTCCAGTTTGAGAAATAATGACTTATAGTCTCAACAGATAGTAGCCCTTTAATTTCTCTTGGAAGACTGGCATGTGTGTGTGTGGTTTTTTTTTTTGTTTTGTTTTTTTGTTTTTTTTAAACTTTATTTATTTGCCTTGGTGTTTGCCTGGAACTGGAACTACAGAAAGTTGTTAGCTGCCATGTGGGTGCTGGGAATCGAACCCGGGTCCTCTGGAAGAGCAGATGGTGCTCTTAACCGCTGAGCCATCTCTCCAGCCCCAGCATATGTGTTTTATACAATTCTAAGATTTAAAACAGTAAATGTCACAACTCCCAACTTTGACTGTGGTGAAGAGTCTTTCCCCTGTTCCGTGCATGCCTGTTACATTTGTTTCAGAAGAAGAAGATGATCTCTTCGATGACCCTCTGCCAATACCTTTAAGGCACAAAGTTCCGTACCAGCTAACTCTTCACCCTGAGGTATTTTTGATGAAGGAACTGCCACAAGACCAGCCTAAACTGAGACAAAACCCTGGGAGCTACAAAGCAGACAATATGCAGGCTGCTTCTCTGGCCAACTTTATAGACTGTGAAGAATCCAACAGTGACAGTGACGAGGAGGAGCCAGAGACCTCACCTTTGCTTCAGGGAGGTCTGGGCCCTGTAACACTCGCCCAGCAAAATGCTGATGCAGACACACCACAGTGGGAAGTATTCTTCAAAAGAAAAGATGACATCACAGTCACAGATGAATGCTTGGAAAACTTACCTTCCTCCATAGAGACAGGGGGATCTCAGTCACCAAAGCTTTTCAGTGACTCACCAAAGCTTTTCAGTGACTCTGATGGAGAATCTACTCACATCTCTTCCCAGAATTCATCTCAGTCAACACACATAACAGATCAAGGAAGTCAAGGCTGGGACAGCCAGTGTGATACTGTTTTGTTATCTTCCCAAGAGAAAAGTGGCGTGGAGAGTACATCTTTGAACAAGGATGCCTGCGGACCAAAAAGCAAAGAGAATATTTCTGCCTCTCAAATGGGACAGAATGTACTTTGTCCACAGGACACTTACTGTGATTCAAAAAGCAGAGATGAAGTAAATGGAGTTTCTCACACTGGGGAACCAGGCACTGTGAGTGGAAAGAAATCCCCACCTGAGGATAAAACATCACTAACTAGCACACATGCAGATTCGCAGAGCTCCTCTGATTTTGAAATCCCCTCAACTCCAGAGGCTGAGCTTCCTAAGCCAGAGCATTTAAAGTATTTATATGGAAAACTAGCAACAGGTGAGAGTATAGTTGTTGAAAAAAGGAAATGCTCACTCTAGATATTTAAAAATTAAAATTCTCATTCTAGCAAGAATGTCTTAATTTTTTGTTGCAACCCAATGGCATATACAAATGTTCTGGGCAACATTCACACCTGTGAATGTATATGCCTGCAGGTTAGATATCTGTTAAGAGCGACCACTTAACAGATGCTGGAGAGATGGCTCAGAGGTTAAGAGCACTGACTGTTTTTCCAGAGGTCCTGAGTTCAATTCCCAGCAACCACATGGTGGCTCACATCCATCTATGATGACATCTGGTACCCTCTTCTGTATACATAGTATACTGTATATATAGTAAATAAATAAATCTTTAAAAAAAAAAAAAAAAAGAGCGACCACTATAAAAACCTACACAAGTGATACATCAGTATAATAACAGATCAAAATGAAATACTAAAGAATGCTCTAAGGGCCTAAAAAGACAAACAGGGTCAAAACCAGTGTTGCATGAGATGGTAGAGCTAAATCTAAATGCATTAAATGCAAATGATAGAGACCCTTATAAAGACAGACCCAGCAATGTGCTGTTTGTAGAATTCAAGTGATATAAAATTAAACGGACAATGTTCGTATGTTATAGAAAGCCAGAGAGGCTATAGTCAGAGCAGATATGCTCCTGAACAAAATGTCTAACTCACCAAGAAGATGGAATGGTAGAGTTCTTGGCTAGCATGTATGAAGCCCTAGGTTCAATCCCCAGGAATGTCCTCCACAAGAGACTAGATGCATTTTAACAGCTTCTCTTAGACAAACAATATATATGCAGAAAAACTGAATACCACCAGGCAACTGTATCTAATAAGTAAGAGTAATTTTACTTCACAGCAGAATATATCTCTAGAACGTTCCACCAGGATACATTATTACAAGCAGTCTAGAAGAATAAAGGTACTCTATTAAGGTCAACAATGGCATGGGGAAAACTTCAAAAGATGTTCTATCACATAAAGACCTGGGGGCAGGGCTGGGGAGATGGCTCAGCAGTTTTTGTAGAGGACCCAGATTTGGTTTCCAACACCTACAAGGTGGTTCACAACTGTCTGTAATTCTGCTCCAAGGGATCCACGTACATGTGTGTGCGCGCACACGTGTGGTGTGTGCACATACAGGCAGACAAAACAGCAAACAAAAATCTTTAAAACAACCCTAACTACTCTGTAGGCCGAGTCAGAGGGATCTGAGTTCAAGGTCAAGCCTTGGCAACTTAGCAAGAACTTGTTTCAATAAATAAAAATTTCACCAATACATTGATACAACTAAACTATAACAATTAGATTGTAAAGGAAAATATTTAGAATTGCTAACATATATATGCTCTGTGAATTGTTAATTGCCTTAAAGTATAATGCTTTTGTATTAATGTATTTGTATTTAATAAAGTTTTATGAACATCTTAATAAACACTTTACTATGCTGACATTTTACAAGTCAAGGAAAAAGATGTAGAGACTTAAAATAAGTTTAAATGGAGTCTCACAAGGTGTAGATTAAACTGAATGTCACAGATCATCACTGTGCCACGTGGCAATTAGATCAGGAATTACTAGACCCAACCTACTGGGTGATATGACTTAGAATATATGTCTATGCTACTCTATACATTTGTATATTATATTCACAAATACTCAAAAATTAATTGTTTTGTTTTGAACTGAGTCATAATCTCAGCCCAAGCTTTGGTTTAATAGGATATTTCATGATCCAAGGTAAGCATTCAGAACATGCCAGCAAACATTGTTTTGGATGTCTAACATTTTATAACTGTAATGTTCATGTTTTAGGTCTTAAGCCTGGTGTGAACAAGTTAGAAAGCTAAGAACAATAGAGTAGATGTAGATCAACCTACTTGATCAACTTTTACAACTTGTTTTGAATACAGAATACTAGTAGGAAATATTTGTATATGGTTTTCATTCTGAGATCAAACCACTTTATAAAGCTTTGTGAAGCCACACTGAGGTAGGCATGAGACTAAGGCACACAGATTAGTTCACATAGTGAGTATGCATCAAAGCCAGGACTCAAACACAAGCACGGAGGCTTCTAGAGTTCATGCTCTTGAGCACCAAGCTATCTGATGAAACCTTATTACAAACAGCATTGTAACAAGCAGGATTGATTGTAGTGGCTACCGCTTTCTCAAAGGTTAGAGTTTCAAAATGCCAAGATACATCAAGAAACCTAGTGTCTGTCCACACTGACTTTGGGTGAAGAGGCAAATATGCAAAATGAATGTATGTACAGTCATAGCTTCAGCTATCAACTTGACAAACCTAGGGTCACCTAGGAAGAGAAAACCTCAGTGAGGAAATTGGCCTGTGGTATGTCTGTGGAGGAGTTTAATTGCTAGTTGATATAAGTGGGTCTAGCGCACTGTGGGCAGTATCATCTCTAAACAGATATGCCTGGGCTGTGTAAGAGAGTTAGTTAGCTAGGCATAATCTGGGAGCAAGCCAGTGTTCCTCCATGGTTCCAGCCTCTGCTCCTGCTTAAGGTCCTATTTCCAAGTCCCTGTTGCTGAAGCCACTATACACTTAGAACATAACTTGAAGGACTCAAGCTGAAGCTGAACTGATCACCTTTATCACAGCCACAAAGGGTACATATACATCTGTATTTAGAGATAGCTATCACGAGGTAATACCAGAGGGACGATGGCAGGAAGGTAAAGGGCTTTGGTGGGGAAGTGAACAGAAGCAAAGTACATCACACATGTGGAACTTAGAACTCGTGTTCCCATTTTGTCTCAGAGACAAAAATCCCAAACTGGGCATGGTGGCACATGCCTGTGATCTCAACACGAGGAAGCAGAGGCAGGGGGATCAATAATTCAAGATAATCCCCAGCTACACAGCAGATTCAAGGCTAGCCTGAGCTGCAGGATATCCTACCTCAAGACTGACTTCTACCCCACAAAATCTTACAGACCCATTAAGTTTCTATTAGTAAAAACAAAACAAAGTCACATGCTTATTAAACATAATTTTTTCCCTTTGCTTTCTCTTTTAACCTGTAGTAGTAAATAAGACCAAATAACTAGACAATCAAAACATTGATTTTTTTTTTTTTTTTTTTAAATACCATCTTTAAACCTGAGAATATTTCAAAGTGAGCTTGGCTATGGGAGGGGGGGTTGAGAGCGGGAGCAGAGAAAGCAGACCTGGAATGCTTTTAAGATTCTTAAAGAAAAACAAAAAAATGTAATTAATATGTAATATATAATAATATATGTAATTATAATATTGTATATAATTATATATATTATCTTGACACATTCTGAAAATTCTGGGTATCAGACACACAATGACGCCCCAAATATACAAACAGTGTATCTTGTGTATTATAAACAAGCAGCAATTGGTGAAGGTAATATTTTTCTGAATAATATTGTAGCTTTCTCCCCAAACAGGTTAACAGTTAGGAAGATAGGGCTGGAGAGATGGCTCAGCGGTTAAGAGCACTGATTCTTCCAGAGGACTTGAGTTCGATTTCCAGCAACCACATGGTGGCTCACAACTGTCTGTAATTCCAAGATCACCCTTACAGTTATACATGCAGGCAAAACACCAATTCACATAAAATAAAAATAAAATATTTTAAAATTATAAAAAAAAAGTTAGGAAGATAATGGAAGTGCTGAATTCCTGAGTTTAGTTCATTTTACTTGAGCTTCTTACAGTCTATTATAGCTGGGAGCAGTGAGCTTAGGTAAATCTTAAATCAGGACACCAGAAGGAGAGGACTGGCTGCTTTTTTTTTTTTTTTTTTTTTTTGGTCTTCACACTGGACACCATGATTAGAACTCCCAGACCCAGAAAGATAAAATTAAGTTTTTTCTTTATTGGGTTTTACTACATAGAGAAAAATCCCATCTAATCCCCATAGGTTATAGAAGTTTAATCAGACATAACTTTGGCCAAACTTAATTTTACCCTATCTAAAAATTTCTTGTATAAAAAAAGTATCTGTTCAAATATAGGTTACTTTTCAAGGACATGCATAAAATGCAAAAATAATTAAATTTATTGGAAACAACTGCCTGGCAATGACAGTAACATAATGTGAATTACACTGCCATTAGGGACAGGTACTCTCCAGGAAGCTTGCTCTTCTGTATAGATGAGTAGACAAGAGATAGTCAGTGTGGACCTCATTCATGCTGTGGCTCGTTCTGTTCTGTCCTCACTTACCCTGCCTGGCACTCCAACGGGTCCTTTAGTCACATTCTTATGTCCTTTCAAAGAAGCATAATGGCCAGCCACTATGGACTTCAGGAGGTAATTAGAGATTTTTCTTCAACAGGATTAAAAAATCTTTTAAGAATTTCAAGTTCAGACATACAATCTTTGTAATGGTATCTATTGCTTCAAATGAGAGCAAACTGAAAGAAAATCTTTCACATTTACTTTTACACCTGAAATGTAAGATGCCAATGTTTTAATGTAAAAGTAGAAACAGAGTAAAAAAAAAATTCAGTGTCACTTATTTGTCTCAAATACAAGATTAGTGAGTATTAACCCGGAATATAGTAAAAAAATAAAATATAATTTGTACATTTGCCTAAACTGAATTATCTGTTTGAGTCATGGTAAAGGTTTCTTATCAACAACCATTGCCTCATTGCTTTTCAAACACTAAAGGGGACACTTGTCTATTCAGATTTCTTAACTAAGTATATGGTGATTTGTAAATAGTCCACTTTCCGTACTTAGTATGTAACCACCAAATATTCTGTTTATGTGGTCCTGCACTCCTCTTCAACGGCAACAAATAATGCACTTTGCAAATATGTTGAGACACAAGTTGTACCTTAACATACATATAAGCTTGATAATAAAAAGGCATCTCAAATACTTTTTCAGCTTTTAGAATAAAACAAAGGAAAATACAATCATGAGCTCCATTTCCTGAAGTTTCAGTTGAGGTACCCTCTGCAAGTCTCAGCCCCACATTTACATTCAGTTCTGACCCTTTTTTTGGCAGGGCTGTGGTCAATAGAGTCTGAAGATAGTTCTCCAGAACCTGAAAATACAGAAAGGGAAACATATTTTAGAATCGGGGCTTGAAGATGGCTCAGCAGGTAGAGAGTAGTCTGTGCTCTTCTGGAGGCCCAGAATTCAGTTCCTAGTACCCCCGTCAGGCAGCATACTACTACCCAAAATGCCAGCTTCAGGGGATCCCATGCCCCTTTCTGGCCTCTGAGGGTACCTGTATTCACACTGACACACACACAGATTTTTATCTTACAAAAGGTATTTTAGCTGGGCATGGTCAGACCATGCTTTTAATCCTAGTACTCAGGAGGCAGAAGCAGGTGGATCTCTGAATTTGAGGCCAGCTTGGTTTACATAGTGGGTTCCAAGCCAGTCAGGGTTGCATAGTGAGACCCTGTCTCAAACAAACAAGCATACAAAAAAGATACTTTAGAACAAATTTTAATTTTTGTTTTTTGTTTTTTTTGTGTGTGTATGTAACCCTGGCTGTCCTGAAGCTGGCATTGGTTAACTGCCAAGGAGATCATTTTGTACTTGTGTGAATACCCTGAGATAATTCATTCTGAGTCATCTTGTAAGGGAGGCCAAGTAGGAACAGCATGTAAAGCACATCGTTCATAGAAAAGATTTACAATCACAATACAGCCAATATAATTGAAAACTTACAGAAGCTAGATTCAAGAAGGGTTAGAATAATTCATGTTACTGAAATCATACTTTCAGTCTTGTCAGTATTTACTAGTAAAAGCTCAACCTCTTTTTATTTTACTTTTATTTTATTTTATTTTTTTTTAAAGATTTATTTATTTATTATGCATACAGTTTTACAGAAGAGGGCACCAGACCTCATCATAGATGGTTGTGAGCCACCATGTGGTTTTGCTGGGAATTGAACTCAGGTCCTCTGGAAGAACAGTCAGTGCTCTTAACCTCTGAGTCATCTCTCCAGCCCCTATTTTACTTTTATTAATGCTAAATTTTAACAATACTAATAATAGTATTGAGTAAATGGAAGTCCTAAGAAAAACCAGGCTGCTGTGACTGGGAAGTCAAACTGAGTGCTGGCTTCAGTGCTCAGATGGACTTTCGACCTTAAGATGACAGATACCCCCAATTTCTTTCATTTTTAAATTAGTACAGCGTACTATGTTTCATCTTCACATATAATTTGCTTTTGTATCCCTCCCTCCATTGATTTATCTTATCTTCAATGTTAGTTTGGTTTGTGACCTTGCCTTGTCATACTAAACCAATACCAATGAAATTAATCTTGAAAACCATACCTTTCATTTGATAATCAAAAGTCAGCTCTTCTCCAGCTTTTATGGTTCTTGTGGAAAATAATGCTATCCTGGGAAGCCGAGTATCAAGGTTATCGATGAAAACACTAAACACCTGAAGATTTGGGTCACACTAGAAAAGGATAAAACATGCTTAAGTGAAACTAGCACAAAGGTGCTTGTCTACATACTGTATCACATGGCTAACCTCCCACTCCCGCAACCCAAGCTGTTTCCCATTGACAGGCACATTCAAAATACATTCTTTATGTATAAGAAGATCTCAATCATATATAAAAGAACAAAAAGATAAATCAAGTATCTAATATGTTGTTTTTGTCTTAGCTTTTTTTTCCTGGAGAATTTTAATCTAATTTCCATCTATACTATAACATGGACATTTCACTTGTAACTATTTCAATAAGGCATATATATATATGTGTGTGTGTCTATACTTTAAGTAATTATTTTAAAATAAAAATCACCATGGAACTCAAATTTTATACTACATAGTTTCATTGCTTAAACTTTTATTTGGACTTGTTTGGGCTTGGTATTTCGAGCACACTAAACCACAGATTGCAAGAAAAAAGATCTAGAAAGTCACACCAAGAAATCTAAATTTCATCCCAGAGTAGTACGTATGAGCTGGGTAGCAGAGTTGACCTGTATTTATGGCTCCTACATCCATACTCAACCAACTGCAGGGTCAACTAACTATAGATTATAAAGGTATTTATAGAAAAAAGAAAAATCACACCATAGTCTTGAACATATACAGGCTGGATGATCTTGTCCTCAGTCTGTAAACAATATAATATGACTAATTAACATCCCATAATGCTTACATCTAATAAGCATTAGGAGTAATCTACAGATGAGTTAAAGTATAAAAGAATGTATGTGTTATGATGTATGTGTCAAATTTAACATAAAGAACTTACAAGGATTTTGGTATCTGCAGGTGATCCCAGGACTAATCAATCCCTTGGGATACTGAGGGATGGCTAAACCTCAAATTTGTCATTAAGAAGAAATTATTTAAAACAAATGTTTAAAGAAATCAGGCAACCAAAAAAGGAGTCTAGATAGTTTCTTACATTTCACTGATATTCACACAATTCTTGGTAAGCAATCCACCAGACATTTCAACTTGGCTACATCTTCTAAGGTTAGCTATCTGACTTACTGTCTAAGACATACTTCCTTTAATATCTGTTACATATATAAATATAAAATAGCAAAAGTACCAACCTCACCAGGCTTACTGTCTAGTACTTAGAAGGTGCCCAGTAATTATCACTGTCCCTTGGTTTATGCGATTATAAAGTAGAAGATTCTGGAATTGTGGCCCCAGGAGTCTGGCCAAATGGTTCAGCAATTAAGAGCACGTTCTTGCAGAGGACTGGAGCTCAGTTTTAAGCACCTCCATTAAGAGGCTTACAAACACCTGTAACTCCAGCTCCAGGGGCATCTGATGCCTGCCCATCTGGCACCTATGTATGTATGTATGTATGTATGTATGTATGTATGTATGCACACACGCACACACACATACACACAGAGAGCTGCAGATCTAACTTTTTCAAACATGACCTAAAAATTAGAAATACTTCTTTATAATTTAGGGACTAGTCCTAAATGTGTGAATGTCTAGAAACTCTTAAATTTTATTTAAATACGTTAATACTGACATTCAAAAACAAAACAAAAAAAAGAACCCTGTTACACTAAGCTGTATAGTAGTCCTCCCATATCCATATGAGTATAATCCAAGATCCTCAGTAGATGCCTGAAACTACCTGTAGTACCAAACCCTATATTGTTAGGGTTTTTTCCCTACATATATACTAATGATAAGTTAACTTTAATTTAGACACAGTAAGAGATTAACAACTCACAGAAACTGAACAATTTTAAGTTATATGAGTGGTCTGTCTCCATGAAAATAAGTTCCTTGTGACTTAAAGGAAACACTTTGGCAAATTCAAATTGCTATTATTACTAATCTTGTGCTTCTGGGCAATTCCTGAGTAAAATAAGGTTACTTGAACACAAGTAATGGGTTGACCTGATAACCCAGAGAGCTACTAAGTGACTGGCAGGTAGCATGTCCAGTGTATACACACTGGACAGAGGGATGGGTCATGTCTCCAGTAGGAGATATCAGCAACTAATCAGAACAGCAAACAACTTAAAACTAAGAATGAATTATTTCTACAGATTCCCACTGAGTATTTTAAGACTATAGCTAACTAGGTTACTGAAACTATGGAGAATAAAGTGTGGATAGGGTGAAGGGTTACTACACATTGTAGTATTAACTTCTATAAGATAACTTTATTGAGATTCTTAAAAACTTTGACTTAAGTCTCCCACTAATTAACTGCCCTCTTCTATGAAGTTATTTATCTACCCTTTGAAGTTATCAGAAAGTCTAAATGAAGTGAGATGAGAAGACCACGGTAGAACATAGTAATTGTTAAAACACCTCAATACGTATGATCATATTACAGCAATAATGTCTTGCCTTAAGAGAAACCCTTATATTAAAATTCTATGAATGATTCCATACAGTACTAAGATGAATTATCTGTTTCTTACACTATGATTCACAAAGTGAGACACATTTCCATAGCGAGCTGCATCCACTGTGAATTCATCAGATTCATAGTCCAGGTCAAAAAGGTATGTGATTCCTTGGTTGTCATATAACTGTCCACGCTTTTCAGCCTCTTCGCTTGTGATTACCTAAGGAGAAATAAAACAAAACAAGAAAACTATAGTTTTATAGGTTTTTCTTTTTGTGATAGGATCTCTCAAACTTCTGGACTCCAAAGATCTCTCTATCTCATCCTATTGAGTAGCTGGACTCCTGGTGACCCTGCAAAACCACAGAATGCTGTGTTGCTACTGTGGAACCAAAGAAACATCATAAGCTATTAACACTGATACATACAAATATTTAAAAAGAAATCCAAGTGTCATCAAAAGAAGCATTTATACAAACTGAAAGCTAGAAAGAAAAAAATGTATAAAAATGAGGAAAAATGATGGGATAAAAGACTAAAAATGGGGGCTGGAGAGATGGCTCAGAGGTGAAGAGCACTGTTCTTCCAGAGGTCCTGAGTTCAATTCCCAGAAACCACATGGTGGCTCGCAACCATCTGTAATGACATCTGGTGCCCTCTTCTGTATACTTTATATAATAAATAAATATTTTTTTTAAAAAAAAGACTAAAAATGAATTCTGAGATAAGCTGAAATATGGTACTACCTTCATTTTGATCAAGTTGTACACAGCTCTCCACCTATGTGGGACAGAGATGAACAGATTACCTCTACGAGTTTGCACTCTCAATATGCTCTAAAGCAGTGGTTCCCAACCTTCAGATGCTGTGACCCTTTACTACACTTCCTCATGCTGTGGTCACCCCAATCATAAAACTATTTTTGCTACAGCTATGAATTGTAACGTAAATATCTGCTATGTGATCCCTGTGGAAGGGTCTTTTGGTCCTAAAGGGTCATAGGTTGATAACTGCTATTCTGAAGGCATATTGTTCCTATCATAAGTAATAACAAATGGAAACAGATTATACAAGACACTTCATGTTAAATATGCAAAAATTTGGAAAGCTTTGTTTTTCAGAAAAGATAGTTAAGAAATGCTTCAACTAAAATCATTGTCAGAGGCTGGGAATGTAAGTCAGCAGACGAGCACCAGGCACTGGCTAAGTTCATCCCTGTTACCACAGGATTGGTCACGTTATCTGCAATTCTGCTCTGAAGACTACAGCTTGCTCATTACTTCAGCTAAAGACACCAACAGTAGTCAAAGTGATGTTATCACCTAAACCTGGCTGCTGTAGGAAGCTAAAAATATCTATGCCTCAGTTTCTTCATTTGTAGTGGTGAAGATAACTCCTCTGTTGAAGATTAAGGGGTTAATATACTAAGGTGCTTAGCTATGGCCCATGAAGAGTACTACTTTAATACTCAGGCATATGATAATTATCAAAGTAGATATGCTAGTATGTGGTAATTAGAGGATAGTCTGCAGTTTAAAGTGGCTGGAGTTTAGGGTAGTATTTTTCTTTTAGATATAATAAATACTTCTGTACATATTTGACAATAGTTATAAAACACTTTCTACTCAGTAACGTCCCTCATATTGATACAAAATAGGAAAAGAAATTTAACCATACTGGACCAAATAATGCAATATATGTAACTTTAAGGTTTCAGTGTCAGCATGTAGGTAGGTAGGCCTGACTTCCTTCTTGGGACTTTTATGTAAATATAGTTGTTGTGTTTAAAAATTTGGACTCCGGTGGAGGTGGCAACACATGCCATTAATCCCAGCACTCCACACTCCAGAGGCAAAGGCAGGCAGATCTCTGAGTTCAAGGCCAGCCTGGTCTACAGTTGGAGAACACTCAGGGCTACACAAAGAAACCCTGTCTTGAAAAACCAAATATAGGAGTGGAGAAATGCTTCAGTGGTTAAGAGCAGTGACTACCCTTCTAGGACCAGGGTTCAATCCCCAGCACCCACATGGTAGCTCACAACTGTCTGTAACTCCAGTTTCAAGAAACTCGACACCCTCAAACATGCAGACAAAACACCAATGTTCATAAAATAAAAATAAATAATTATTTAAAAACTCCAAATATATATGTATATATATGTATATTTTTAAATAAAAATATGCTTCAGTCAGTGGTTATGAATAAATGCCAACTATTAACTTATTTTATTATCTATTTGCTCATATAAAGTTTTGCATTTCTAACTGTGCCAGTGAACCTTTCTCCTAAACTTGAAAATGAGTTACTACATATTTGCAAATAATAACATCAAAATACATTAAGTATTTACATTAAAAAGGTAGAAAGGTAACTTTCCGAAAGCATAAAGCTCATATGCATAGGATGAATTGAATGTACCTCTCCAACATACTCCATGACAAAACTCATTTTCTTAATCTTCACAAGGGTTTTGACACCCCAGCCACAACCATTGCTAGTTCTAAAGATGCACAGTGAATATTGTGTGCCTTTCTGTACAATCCTATTAGGACAATCAGGCCCACATTGGCACCTTGAGTTGCATTCATAGATGGGAGTGCCAGGTTTAATTTTAATTTGTTGGTTCTTATTATAAGCCAGAACAACTCCAGCTTCCTCAGGACAACACTTTTCAAAGTAGCAGTCTGTACACGAGCATCCAAAGGTGGCTTCATTGTTTAAGGTGATTCCTGGAGCTGGCCTGTATTCGTTAATGTAGTAGAAGTCTGAAGGCGGGCCCTCCAAGTCAACGGTATTCTCAACATATATCATGCCTTTGTGGTTCTTTCTTCTGTTGAGGTAGTCCTGCCACCTCTGCAGAGCTATCCTTTGCTTGGCTTTCTGTACAATGTACTCAGCGACAGCAGGTGGCAAGGGTTTGCCACTGGTTTTTGGAGCGATCGCCTTGCCTTTCTTTCCCCGAGACAAGTAACTATTCTTGTCACTGAAGAACTGCTGCAGCAGCTGTGCACACTTGAGATTTCGGAAGGGCTCCCAAGTATTTGTAGACCCTGGCCAGCCTTTCCATTTTACAAGATAATATTCCACACCCTTAAAACAGAAAAGAAAATACAAATCAGGTTATGAGAGTCTATAATGGCAGTACTCCTAATAACTGAAAATGCATGAAGAGTAAAGTATAAGTCAGACAAACTTCTATATGCTATCTGAAACACACTATTTAGTGGATGTAACATCTGACAATAAGCCAAAGAATCCCACCTAGGGAAAGATAAAGGCACTGACACCTATGGCTGTTTTACTAAATAGTATTAGGTCAAACAAAAAATCATTTACCTTGATCATGGAAACAGATGGTCCCAAGGCAAGCATTAGGCTAGTGGCTCATATGGCCAGCATAGTTGCAGGCATTCTCTAAAGGCTGTAAGTTAATGTTCACTGGACATGTGGGAACCTATATCGTCAATGTCATGGCCACACATCCTTCAGATGTTCTAAAGATAAGCTGGATAAAATACTGTTAGCTACTGAGAACCTGAAATGTGGCTACTCTCAAATAATATGCTCACTGCAATGAGAGGTGTAAAATATATTTACCTTTAAAAATGACTATGTTGAAATATTTTACAGATATTGAATTAAATTACTACTTTGCATGTAGTTACCAAGAAATTAAAGTGGCACTGAAATTCACATATTTCTATCAGACATCAATAGTTTAATAAGTAATGACATCATCTAGAGAAACCCATCAGTAGCTTGAGTACGAAGCATAAAAGACAGCAAAGATCCACTTATCACCTAGAGTGTTACTGGCCACTATGGTTTCTAAAATTTCTACACACAGTGACTGTTTTATTTCCTTAGGCCCTGTTGCTAAGGGCCTAACTTAAAAGGCAGTTAACCGACAGGAGTAAATTCTGAAGTGATGTCTTTCAGTAATCACTTCTTTGCCATAGAATAGCTAGCACATATCCACAGGCCCTAAGGTAAAGTAAGCTCAGAAATGCTCCGGAAATATCAAGATGGGGGTTTGGTGTGTTGGAGAGATGGTTTGTTGGTTAGGAGCATTGGCTGTTCTTCCAGAGGACCTGGGTTCTATTTTCAGCATACACAAGGCAGCTCATAACCACCTGTAATTTCAGTTCCAGGAGATCTGACATCCTCACACAGACATATATACAGGCAAAACACCAATACACATAAAATTCAAAAGTAAATATTGAGGTGATTAAGCATTATTTGCTGTTTTTTAATTTTTCTGACATGACATATATTTGTGTATATATATTTTTATACGTGCAAATGTATGTACCATAATACAAGTATGCAGGTTGGTGACAACATGCAAGAGCTGATTCTTTCCTTCCACCAGGGGGTCCCAAAGAGTGACTTCAGGTTATCCAGCTTGGTGGCAAGTGCCTCCATGCATTAAGCTATCTTGCTGGCCTGTTGTTTTCTTAATTGTGGATATTAAAAAAAAATAGTACTTGTTGCAATAAATTTGCCTATGAAAATTTCATTAACTTTTAATATGAAGCAGGAATGGACGAAATAGTTGTTTTACTGTCTATTAATCACTCCCCTGCCCAACACACACACAGTACTGGAGCTCAAACTGAGCCTGACACCTGCCAGACACCAGACAAGCATTGCACTGAGTAATAACCCACCCCTAACTCACGATTTCAGGACAGATGACTTATGGCCTTTGGCATATTCCTGAAGTACAAATTTGGTTCAATAATAGTTCATCCACAAGTGAAGTTATTTTATCCTCATTATCAGTACCTTAATGTTTTATTATGTCCTATTCATTCATCAGCAATGCCTATGAATTAAAAGAACTCAGTTTCATTTTGGAAATTGTTCAAAATGTTTGGGGATTTTGTCTGTTAAAATGTGTTTAATCATGATATGAGGATATATAATACACAAGTTATATGTACATAATGTATGTATGTACATACGTATGTATGTATGTATGGCCATTCGAGAGAGGAGAAATAGAAAGCCTACATATACACCAAAGTGTGTCAAACTGGGCCTCACTAAGGCCTAAAAATTTCTTCCTTCAGTTAGAAAATGATAATTTTTGAGTGCTGGTATCAGATCTACTTACACAAAAGTTGATATGAGAGCCAACTAGCATTGTCTGAACTCATCTATTCCCCATAACTTTAAAGTTTTGACTTTGACACCAGAAGAAGGCAACACAACACTGGTCCTTTTACTGCAAAAACCAATAAAAGACAAATGCTGGCTATAGGTTGCATAATTAAATTACCACCCTAATGAAACAAAACATCACTGAAATTCACTTCCTAAATAACAGTTATGATTAAGCTTGGATTAGTCACTTGTATTTAAAATGCCTGAGGCTTATATATTAACCACATTGGTAACTAATCATATTTCTGTACAGGAAATATATTTTGAAAACAAGACTGATTTTGACAAAACAGTTTGGAGACCATAATATTTTAGTTCTGGTCTGTAATCTTTTATAAGCATATTTATTTTTTAAAATCTAAAAAAGATTTTGATTTTTGAAAGCCACTGACTTACATGGCAAATGAAATTAATTCAATAACCTATAATTCAAAATTAAAGCCAAAAAGCTTTTTGGCTTTTTATCATACCTAGGATGTATATGTAAAATAAATAAACAAACAAATAAGGGTAATGTGTGAAATAAATATTAATAGAAGGCAATTCAATTTTAACTGCCAAAATAACATAACCAATACTGCTAAAACTAAAATATGAAAATCAGTATGGGTCAGATAATTAGAAAAGAGAACAGAGAAAGCAGAAAGACTACTGTCAGAGACTGACAAATTTTCTGTGTGTGGAATACTTACTTTTGCATGTGAAAGCAAAAGCAAAACTGTGGCTTGTAATAAAGCATCACAAAAAATTAGGAGATGTATCTGTCCAGTTAGTAATTGAGACTGGTGAACGGAGATAAAAATTACAATGCTAATGCCAACAGGTAATTGTAGACAGCCTCAAATACTTCTTACAATTCTTAGACGCTACGGTCTGTGTGAAGCTTAAATAAATACACATTTACCTCCAGTTTGCAATCTAACTGCCAAACCAGTGAGTGTTTGTCTCCCACTGACCTGACATCCCTATAGCAGTAGCCACAGCTTTACATTCTTTAGGGTTCAATGCATGACTTCTTCTGTATTTTTTCTTTATTGGCATGGTTTCTTTGCCTCTTTTTTATATTAAATGTGTGATTATCCTTGAGAATCTGAGAAAAGCTATGAATTTGTATGTCATTTAGGCAATTCTTTGGGTCACTCAAATTTGAGCTCTAATGCTAACTAACTAAATAAGTGTCAAAAAGAAAAACAAAAGAAAACCCTTTTTTGAGATTGGTCCCCGACAGTCCTCAGTATAATTTCCTACTACCATCCCATTAGTTCACCATTCTTTAACCACACTGAACTCACCTGAACATGCCAGACTAGTGTGGTTTTCTGGTGCTTGCTCCTAACTCCATGATTAGAATGCCTTCTGACATTTGCCTAGAGAATTTATTTGAATCTCATCTTATGTGTGGAGAAACCTATTCATTTAAGAGAAAATGAGCTTGTGTGTAAGCCTATGTTTGTATATATGCACCATGTGTGTACAGTGCTCTTTGAAGCCAGAAGAGGGCAGCAGAACCCCTGAAACTGGATTTGAAGGCAGTTGTAAGCCACCATTTAGTACAGCAACCCCAACCCACATGTTCTCCAGGAGCAGTTAGTGCTCTTAACCACTGAGCCATCTCTCCAAACCCCCATTCACCTTTTAAAATAGCTCAAAGATCAACTCTTTCATGACATCCTTCTTGCCTTTCTTGCCCAAGAAGTGAGCACTGTCAACTTCTCTATGTTTCCATTTCTAAGTTAAATTATGAGCAATTCATGAAAAGGGATGGAAATTTTTCTTCCCCAAGACATGCATAACACTACTATCTAAATTTGAATGTTTCATAATGTGCAATAAAAATATGATTACTAGAACAAATGCAATATAGAAATCAAAACAATATGAATTTTCAAAAAAATAAGTGAGAACAAGTCATGGTTTCTAATGTTTATCAATCTTAACTGACTATAGCTAATGCATGATAACAAATACAAAAAATACAGGAAAAGAGCATCTTCTTTCTTTCTTTCTTTCTTTCTTTCTTTCTTTCTTTTTTTTTTTTTAACCTTGGCTGACCTAGAACTCACTCTAGAAACCAGGCTGGCCTTGAACTCAAGGAGATCCACCTGCCTCTGCCTCTTGAGTTCTGGGATTAAAGCTGTATACCACTACTGCCCAGCAAAAAACATTTTCTATAATTACATTCCTTATTATTGCCATTTTTTTTTTTTGTGATAACCACCATACTCCATATCATACCACAATACCAGTAGTATGTGAAAAGATGACAAAACAGTATAATCAATAGAAGGCCAATAGAAGGGTTTCATGCTAGGAACTTGAAAGGGAATTCTGAGGGGTTGAAGAGATGGCTCAGCAGTTGACAGCATTGGCTGTTCAACCAGAGGGCCCGGGTTCAGTTTCCAGAATCCACAGAGCATTTTACAACTGTCTAACTCCAGGTTCAGAAGATACAACATCCTCTTCTGACCTCTGTGGGCAATGCATACACATGGTACACTTATATACATACACGTGGGCAAAGCACTTAAACGTAACTCAGATGATAGATGGATGGATGTAATCTGCGACCCTGTACTAAAAAACCAAAAACAAAACAACAACAAAGAAAACAAAACTATGCAACCACAGGAAAAGTCCTTTCTAGAAGCTCTACTTTAGATGTGCCCTCTCTTTCAGAAATATAATCTACTATTAAATGTAGACTATTGTTTGTGTAAATATACTAGTGCTTCTAGACATGCAGATGCCTTTATACTTTAAGGAATTTTCCAAAGGACAAAGCTTATCATTACGAGTGGAGCTATTGTGCTTCCCAAAAAAGTATACGTTAAGCACCAAGAGTATTATTCTCAGTTACTCGGTATGAAGGAGCACATGACAATAACACTGCTGCAGAAAAATGATACTTGAAACAAACCCACTAGTGTACATTGCTTCATCGACACCACTGAGTGACATCAGAGAGCATTTTCCCAGATAATGGTTACTTCAGACTGCTCTAGGTTCAAGGTCTATTGAATTGTTAAACTTCTTCATTTTTAGTAGCATATCACCTTTGTTCCTAACTTCCAGTATCCTATAGATATTAAATTATAAGTCAATGTAGCTGTAATAGAAGAGTACTTCATCAATTATTCTTACATGTCCAACTCTTTGGTTTCTGCCTCACTAAGTAACATTAAACATTTTTCAAAAACAACATAAAATCACATTTCCTTGGATATATGTTTATATACCTAAGGAATCTCTGTGGTCGTGGAGTTGATTTTAGCATATAGAACATTAAAAAAGTTTTAAATCTATAACTATGACTTAATTTTTAATACAACTTTAAAACTATTAATACCATTATAACTTTTTAAACTTTTTTTTTCTCCAAGAATAGGATGCTTGGAGAGTCCATACTACTTGACTATGTTTATACATCCTACTTATTCTTTGTTTTTGGGCTCTTCTGTTCATGCCAACATAGGAACCACTCACAGGGCATGAATGGCACGTTGACTGCTAACTTCAGTATATTCCAGTTTTTCTCTTATCCACTGCTCAGTGTTCTTTTACTAATATTATCTTTTCTTCTGGCTCCCATTAGTTAACCTCCAGACTTCCTAGTACCCTTCTTGCCAGTTTACAGCATAAGCCTTACTCCTCAGGACTCCTGACCCAGTCCCTGTGCTCTTCTCCATTTGCTCTGCTCTGACTGCCCTAACTCCCTCCTGGCACTGTACCCACTGAAGACAACAGCAGGGTAATGTTCTTGTCATCCAGAAAGACTCCATGGTTCTGTGCTAGAGGAAGCCTAAAATCCTTTTGCCTGTAAAGAGTTGCATTTCCTTCTGGCCTCATCTTATCAACTTTGGACCATGTTCTCCTCATATTCTCTATTCCTTGAAGGAGTTGGGCTATCTTCTGTATGAGGACTTCACCCTTATCTTTTCATTCTTTAAAACATACTTCTCATAGATAATGACCCAGTCTCTCCACAATTAGGCCCTTCATTGTAATTAAGTACTTTATACAGGAGCTTAGCACAGTTGCCTCACTAATTATTATGAGTGAGCAAATCCCCATAGAAATTGCTGGGGAAGGTTGCCTAGAGAGCAGCTGCAAAGTGAGAAGACAACCAAGAACAGCCCCTCGGATGTTATCTGCATTCAAGGCAAAGAGATTCTGAGGAACATTAAAAAATAGACTGGGGAGTTGGTGACAAGAAATAGCAATGTGGGGCTAGAGAGATGGCTCAGAAATCTAGGAGCACTTGCTGCTCTTGCAGAGAATCTGTGTTCAGTTCCTTGAACCCACAGCAGGTGGTTCACAGCTACATGTAATTCCACTTCTAAGGGATCTGACATCCTCTGCCTCCCATAGGCACCTGCATGATCATGCACATACATACACTTGGGCACATGTAGATAGCATAAAAATAAACATAAAAAATAGCAGTAACAGTAAACACTGATGTCACTGAATTGTTAAATGTAGGTATCTATTGTAAGCAATCATTAGTAACCTATTTAATACTAACTATACACTATAAGATGGTTGCTATAATTATCCTTATTTTATAAAGAAACTGAAGGACAGAGATGCTAAGTTGCTGAAGATTACATAATAAATGTCAGAACCCAGAATTTGAGCAGTTTTCCATAGATAAGAGGTTTCAAAGAAGAAAAGAGAATCGACTGTGGTGAATGTAACAAACTAGTACAGAACACTTTAAGGTCTTCAAATGTGACAACAGCTGGTCAGTAACAGGGACACAAAAACTGAAATAAAATGGGTTAAAAGTTAAAGGCAAAAAAAAACTTCACAGGATAAAATAAAAAATTTTTAAAAATCATATATCTGACAAGCACAATATACAACTAATTATAACGAAATAAATTTTTAAAAAATACAATCTTTAATACATCCCTGAGCAAGGGATGGGAGGCCTAGAGAGATGGCTCAGTGGGTAAAGACACTTATACAAGTGTGAGGACTTGAGTTCAAATCCCTAGCATATTAAAAAAAAGAAAGAAAGAAAGATAAAAAAGCAAGTTGGGCATGGCTGCATGGAGCTGTAACTCTAGCATTGGAAGGAAAGAGGCAGATTCTGGGAGTCCAATGGCCAGTCAACTTAGCCTAATAAAATGCATCTGGTTCAATGAGAGATGCCATCTTAAAAGAATAAGGTGGAGGCTGGAGAGATGGCTCAGAGGTTAAGAACACTGACTGTTCGGGCGGTCCTGAGTTCAATTCTCAGCAACCGCATGGTGGCTCACAACCATCTGTAACGACATCTGGTACCCTCTTCTATACTGTATACATAATAAATAAATAAATCTTCAAAAGAATAAGGCTAAGATGGGCAGTCTTTCTCTGGCTTCCACATGTGCCCACAGAAGCATTCACATCCACATGCATACACTCCCCACACTCAATAAATAAACGAATGAAAATAAACTAATTTTAGAATAAGCAAAGGATCTGCATAATTAGTTCATCACAAAAGACACAAATGTCCAGTTAAGAACACAATAAAAAGATGCTGGATCATTAATTCCTAGAAAAACATAAATAAAAGCCACAATGAGATGCACCTCTAATGAGGAGAACAACATAAAAACTAATACCATAAACCCTGCTGATGTGGAAGTAAATGGTGCAGAGCTCTGGAAAGCTTGGCAGTTCCCAAAAGGGTTAAACAAAAACACCTTAGGATCTAGCAATTCAACTCCAAGAGAAATGAAAACTGTGTCCATATAGAAACTAGCATATGAACATCCACAACAGCATCTATTATGGAAACAACTCAAATGTCTGTCCCACGAAATGTAATGCATCCACACAATGTAACACATCTGGCAACTTAAAGGGAAGAAGTACAATATACACTACCAAACAGATGAGCCTTAAAAACATTATTCTAAGGGCAAGTCCAGTGGTACAGACTTGTAATCTTGCTCCTCAGATGGATAAAACAAGGGGGAATTCCAAGTTCAGGACTTTTCTGGGTTTCAGAGTGAGCGCAAGTCCAGCCTGGTCAACTTTAGCAAGACATCATCTTAAAACAAAAAATAAAGGCTTAGGGAACACAACTCAGTGGTAAAGCACTTGCCCAGTACATGAGAGGCTATCAGTTTAAAGTTACAATGAGATGCACCTCATTGTGGGAAGGGCACAAGGACTGAGGTCCTAAGCAACTCTACAGAAACAAACAAACAAACAAAAACCTGATCTGGCAGTTGCTGAGGGCTGGTAACTGAAATTTAGGCAGTAATGAAAATAAAAAAATTATAATAAAAAATGTTCTAAAACTGACCCTGGGAGTATACTAAGATTTGAACTGTACACTTTAAACAAGCAAATTATATCTCAATAAAAGTATTTTTAATGAAGGAAGAAAGAAAAGAAATATGTGTGTGAGTAGAGAGGGGTGGTCAGAGGAAGCTATCTAAAGGTTAGAGAAGATGTGAATGTTTACTGACTGACACAAATAAACTGAGCTTAATATTTAAACAACACAAACCTTGAAAATATAGTTTATGCAGGTAATCCCAGCCCTGAAGAGGTAGACCATTATGGCTATGAGTTCAAGGCCAGCATGGGACTAAACAGAAAGCCTGTCTAACTTAATTAAAAAGAAACCACAAGGGGCTGGAGAGGTGGCTCAGAGATTAAGAGCACTGTTTGTTCTTCCAGAGGTCCTGAGTTCAATTCCCAGCAACCACATGGTGGCTCACAACCATCTACAATGAGATCTGGTGCCCTCTTCTGGCCTCAAGGCAGAACACTGTATATATAATAAATTAAAAAAAAAAAAAAAAAAAAGAAACCACAAGTGTAGGTTAAGTCCTAGAGGAGTAGATAGGAAAAACAGTGACTCCTTTGAAAGACCAAAGACAGAGACAGCTACAGGTGAACACAGACTGAGTTTAGCTAAAGGCAGGAGTCCTCAGATGAATGTGAAAAAATAAAGGGAGAGGAAAAGGCCCAAATAGTAATAAAGACTGGGAAAGCCATTGTTAATGAATAAGAAAATAAAACAGCAGTAAAAATCTTGTCAAGAAGAACTAAGCAATATGAGAATAGCAGAATTTGGTTTGTTTGGGTTTTTTTGCTGCCCCCCTGCACCCCACCTCCACCCCCAGGTTGGGGGGTTGTTGGAGCAAATACTCTGCCATTCAGTTAGAGTTCCCTTTAACAACCTTTTTAGAAATAAACCGTAAGAAGTCTAAGTTGCCCAGGATGGGCTTGAACTTGTGAGTCTCCTGTTTCAGCCTCACTAGTAGCTGGAATTACAGGTTTTAATGGAGTTAACGCAAATGATCAGATGCTATTCTCAGCGAGGCTGATCAGTGGAGGGCTTGTAAAGCAAGATGGTACATGATTAGGCTTTTGGGAGCAGGGTGCTGGTAGAAATGGTTGACTGAGATCCCTGTGTGGAGAAGGCAGTGCTCCCACAGGAAGACGGGCATTCAAAGGAAGAAATGGATTTATGAAGGGGCTCAGCACAGATGGAAAATCACATTACATAGCACTCTTGATTGTTTATCTGCAAGGACTGAGATTAATGGCCAGTTGTCAGAGAAAGCTAAAAACTACAAATATAACTACAGAATTTAGATCAAAAAGCTTAATAAAAGGAAGTGCACAACAATTAAATTAGTTTGCTGAAGTTGTAAGATATGAAACAAAGGCTTCAAATGACCACAAAAGCCAGTCCATTTTATCACACTGTAACTTATAACACATGGAGTATGACAGGATGGCGGAGGTATGAGTGTGATGCTCCTGGGGGACATTCAATAATTCCACAGTTGGCCTGAAACCTCAGGCTCCTTCCAGGCGATTGTGGGAAATATGACCCAGGAACAACATGAACTACAGGCAAAGTCAATCTGACATAAAACCCCTAAATATTCTAATGCAAGAGCACTGTATACCTCAAAATCCCCTCAGTGTCACTTAACAAAATCGATGACAATGACTTACAACCTTAAACAATAAGAAGCGCGTTGCTTATTTGTAAGGCTCTGTTTATGATAAAGAAACATGAAATATGGCAGTGTGAACAGGTCTCTCAGGGGCTCCATATTGCCTTACCTTTACTACCTTGTAGTCACATAAGTACTCCACCTCATAATTGTTTAGATTCCTTTTGGTGATTCCAATCGATTTACATGTGAGCTTTTCTTTTCTACATAATTCCTGAAGAGTATCAAGTGAAACTAGGCAAGGCACACACCAGGCTACAATAAGAAAATAGAATACTAATAAAATAGCTACTAGGGAGAAACGAACACTTACAAACCTCTCAACTGACAATTTCATAGTCTAGAACTGCACATGACAAGAAGCCAATTATGTGTTTAGGAAAAAGTTACATGATAAAGAACTACTTTGGTGACTTGGACTTCTATCCTATTTTACTGGCAATGGCTAATTCTTGTTTGTCTACTTAAAATAGTTCATATCTAAGCTTTCTTAAGATTACATAAGTGCAAAAGTAAAAAGAGGAAAGATTTTTTTTACTGCTTCATTATATTCTATACAGAATCTAGCTGTTTTCTTAATAAATAGATTTCTAACGCATTGTTAGAAATATACCTAAAAATATTCTAAAACAATCACAATTTATAAGTAACCTTTGCTTCTCTTAATCACACAGTACGATTTTAAATCTGAAATACAATTTTATAGTTAAGTCTATAACCTACTTTTCCCATTTTGGAATACTGCATGAGATCTGAGCTTCATTTATTTTGCCCATGATGAAATATATTATCAACATGCAAAAAACACAGAAGTCTACTTTAAATGGAGAGTATGTTGAGCTTTGTTATGGTCATTTCCTGAATTGTCTTCAAGCCAGCAGTTACAAAAAAAGAATACTCAACGTAAATAATCCATAAGCAAGACTTGAAAGTCAGCCATACCAACAACAACCTCAGAGGTCAGAAATGAACTGTTTTCCACCCTGAATCTAAAATAGAATTACACAAATGATGTCTAGGAAATGTAAAACTTCACTTTATGGCTAATATAGGGGTAAGTACTAAATGATCAAAAGCCCTCTGCCCCTACCCATTGGTGGGCCACCTAGCTACATAACTTTAGAAAGGGCCCAATCTTTCTGGGTATCAGATTCAATGAAAAAAACAGAGGTGAGCAAACAAAATGTATTATTAAAGGATCATGCTCTATTTAATAGTTTTTCAAGGTAGAAGGCAAAACGTTTTGAGGTAAATTTCAGGGAAAGGAGAGCGTAACTGCTCTAGCTGCCCCACATTCCTTCCTCATGCTCCCCACATAAGGACTTCATTGTAGGAAACTGTTAAGCATTATTTCCCCACTCCAGTTACTGCAAAAGTCCCATATTTCTGGCACACGAATAAGGCAAAGTCTTTTCCTCAAATTTGCCAGTATACATTGATTGCTTAGGTGTGGTGGTCTGGCGGGAGGGGTAGGACAGCTATAAAAAAGTCTTATAAATCGCTTCCATCTAAAATTCTTAAGGCTTTTTTGTATGAAGCTAATCTCCTTGTGCTAATCATCTGCAAAGGAGCGTCCTCTTGGTTTGGTACCCAAGGTGTTTATTGTTTTAACATTTTTACCCTTAGCTGAGAATCCAAAAATCACAACCCTATAAGGGAGGGTGTTGCTGAATACGATAGCATTCGTACTCGTATGAAAATGTCACAATGAAGCCCATTATGTGTAATTACGACGCATCTCTTAACAGAAATGCTACATTTTGGGCACTTCGGATTTTTTTTTTTTTTTTAAATCTGCAAATACTTGGTTTACAAAAATTCCACAGCCTATAATGACGACGAAAGAAGTTTCATTGTCCGGATTATTTTAAGACATCCCGTTTATAAAATCCTTCTACCACTCCACCCCCGCCACGCTTCAAGGAAGCAGAGTTATGGGGATAATAAGGTGTCACCATCAGAGTGGAGCGGAGGAAAAAAGGCTGGAGAACAACCTTTTCATTCCAGAATGCTTTACAAACCCGGGACTTTGAAAGGGCGCGCGATTCGGCCGTACGCACGCGCACTGCGTGTCCCCCGGCTTCAGCATCCACATAAATAACCCCCAAGTTGCAACCGGGCTCCCCAAAGTTTCCAGGAGCTCAGAGCTGTGTCTGTAGACACCCACTTTTTCACGGAGACCCTTCGCAGCGATACCAGGCCGGCTCGTCCGCGGGCACCGCACCACAGCCCCAATCCCACCGCTCGGGGATGGGGACCGCTACCGCAGCAGCGCGCATGCTTTCCTGCTCACCCTTAAAAGAGGCAGCGCGTGTACACACGCCACCAAGGACCGGGGCCCGCGGGACTCGGAACCACGCTCGCACAGAGCCCGTACGTCCAGGGCTCGTAGCTGGCCGCGAGCGTACCGCGCTCCGGGTGTCCGCGCGGCGGCGTCTCGCCCACTTCGTCCTCCGGCTGGGCTTGTGCCTCGGGAGCGGACCTGGCGGCCGGTGACACCGCGCTCCAGTCTCACCTCTCGGTGCCTCGGCTCCCGCCGCCGCCATCTTGCGGAGCTTTCATTCAAACTAGCGCGGTCAGCCAGAGTAGCTCAGCTGGCCAGACGCCCCGCCCCGGCCCGCGAGGGACCCCGGAGCTGGGAGGCTGGAAGTAGAGAGGCGTTCTGACGTCAGTGGAGGACGACCCCAGTCGTAGCAGCCATCGCGCATGCTCAGCACCGTGGGGCACGAAGGGGCGGAGCCTATTCACGGGCGCTAGATATGGTCCGCCCCTAGCTGATTCCATCCCTGCTTTCACTCCAAATGATGCCGGATTTCTTCCCTATTCGGTGCGTTAAGTCTCTTCACAAAAGCATTGTATGCACTTAAAATGCAAAATGTGCTGTGCGGTTTAGTGTGCACATATAGTTTATTTCCTACCACGGTTCCTCAGCACTTGAACCACCAAGCCCTTTGACTCCCTACCACTGCAGCTCAGGATTTCAAATTTGAATGCACACTCGTGGGCTCACTTGGAGGGGGGGGGGGATCTGTTTGGATCTCTCAAAGAGATTCTGCTGAGTTCATATGGCCGTGTAGCAGCTGGATTCAAAGGATTCAAAGCTGTAAAAATCCAACCAACCCTGCTCACAGCTCAGCTTAATTAAGCAAATTTACAACGTATGCTTTACAACAAGGACTTAAGCAAATTTACAACGTATGCTTTACAACAAGGACTTAAGCAAATTTACAACGTATGCTTTACAACAAGGACTTATTTTAGCATTCTTAACAGCCTTAAGCTGTGCTCTGGTTTTATTCATGTACACTCAAGGAGAATTGGGTCACTATCATTTTCACACCGTTGTAAATATGAAAACTTGTAAGGAGAATCATCATACACAAAAGGCCTGTACTTCTATTAGCAAGTCATGTTGGTGCTAATAGCAAATACACAGTGTTTGCTTTCCATGGCTATTAGCTTTGCCCACGCTGTCATTTCTCAGCCAAAGAATCTTAACTGCTTTGACCTCTACTATTGCTCCCCTTCCAGCCACATCCCGTGTAGCTAAGGTAGCTTTAAAATATAAAGTGAAACATGCCCCTTATATTACTTTAAATACTTCCCCACATAGCACTTCCCGTGCCTATGGGATCTCCTGTGATTAGAAGTCTTTCTCACTTACTTCGGACTATTCTCCGCTTTGCCCAATATGTTCTATAGCTGTTAAAAATTTTTATATGCACAGTCAACTATAACCCACACACAATTCAAATACAATAGACATACACAATTCAAATAGAACAGGCATGTTCAAAAATATTTTCAATGTACTAGGCACCTGCTAGAAAAGAAAGGGTCTCCTCTTGCCGTCTTTTTTCCTAGTGGGAAGAACAAGCAATAAGCAGACAAGCAAATGAATACTATTGTTTGGGGATAGGATCTCACAAAGCTGAGGCTGGATTTAAACTTGCTGTGTATGTGAGAATCACCTCTACTTCCTGATCCTCCTGCTTCCACCCTGGAGTTCTGGAACCACAGGTGTGAACCAACACTCCCTTTCTAAATAAACATTTTACCCTGGAAATAATTTTCAAGCTCTAAGGGTGTTCTCTACCCCCTTTCATGTGGCTATCTTATTAGCTAGGTTTTAACTCAAATGTTACTTCTTAAGAGAGGCTTTTCAGGTCTCTATCTCTTTAAAAGCATCTATCAAAATTTGTGTCTATAGAATTTAAACAATACTTTTGATCTTGCTACGTTTTAGAAAAGGAGGCTGGGGCAGGATAATAACTGGGTAGAATAGTGCTTGTCTGATATATTCAAGGCTCTGGGTTTGATCACAACACTGAGATTTTTTTTATTATTATTTGTTTTTTGAGACAAAGCTTCTCTGTTAATAGTCCTGGCTGGCTGTTCTGGACCTCTATAGACCAGACTAGCCTTGAACTCACAGAGATCCACCTGCCTCTGCATCCTGAGTGCTGGGATTAAAGGCAAGGTTCACTACTGCCTGGCCTGAAAAAACATCTTTTTTATTAATTACTATTTTATAAATGAAGTGTTTCCTTTGTTTATCTCATCAGGAATCCCATCAATTCTGAGGCATAAAGTAGACATAGAGCAGACCCATACCCAGCCATTCTACCATCACCAGTGTCTACTATCTATTCTAGAACATCAACTCTCAGAGTGTGTGAGAGAGCCTGAGACCCTTCAGGAAACCCACGAGCACAAAACTGCAGTCTCAAACTGGTTGTTTGAGTAAGAACGGCCCCCATCGGCTTATATTGGAATGTTTAGTCATCAAGGAGTGGTGGTACTCACACAAACAGAATTATAGTGTGATTTAAACGAAATTTCAAATAAATCCTGATATTGTACTCTAAAAATAATAATGTACTTCAAGAGTTAAGAAACCTTCCTTATTGCGTTTATTATTATTTTATATGTGTGTGCGCATGTGCCATGATGCAAAGTCAGAAGAAAACTTGAAAGATTTGGTTCTTTCCTTCTACCATGGGTTCCAGGGATCTAAATCAGATGGTCAAGCTTTCCCCACTGAGCCTTCTCATAGACTCCAGACTTGTTATAGAGAATGCCAGACAGTTAATGCAGGTCACACACAACCTGTTACATAGCCACAGACAAGACACTATTCCTATGTTCTAATAAAGCTTTATTTATCAAAATAGATGTAGGATAGATCTGACCCATAGTCTCAAGTTTACCAGCCTTGCATATTAAAACACAAAAAGCAATAGTCATAAGATAAAATCCTAAATCATTTTCTAAAGCATAAAGGAAATATTTCATATTAGTAACTGAACCAGTTCCCTAGTCCTGAGTTCAGATCTCTCTCTCACCGTTGAATAGCATGTAATTTTACACAGAAACAGAAAAATACTTAGTCAAGAATATACATTTGCAGCTGTTTCCTTAATTAAAGATATGCTTTCTATTCAGCTTACCACTAATTTAATGCAAAATTATCATAAAAATATTTATCTTTGTCTCCTGTGTCTCTAGGAACTCCTAAAGGGTACTACCATCTCCACAATAAACATTTTTAATAAACCACATTTATAGAGTTTGAATAAATTGTAGACAATATCTTTGAAAATTACTGTGATGTGGGGCTGGAGAGATGGCTCAGAGGTTAAGACTGACTGTTCTTCCAGAGGACCTGAGTTCAATTCCCAGCAAAACCACATGGTGGCTCACAACCATCTATGATGAGGTCTGGTGCCCTCTTCTGTAAAACTGTATGCATAATAAATAAATAAATCTTTAAAAAAAAAAAAAAAAGAAAATTACTGTGATGTTATGGTGTTATTAGCTTGTTAGAAACAGGGTCTCTCATTATGTTGTCCAGGCAAATCTGACTCATGAGCTAATGTAATCTTGCCCATCCAGCATTCCAACAGCTGCAACTACAGATGTGTGCTACCATGTCCCATGGGAAAGGTTGGGAACCTAGGAAAGAAATCAGTGTAGACTCTTCTTAGCAGGGAGGGGAATCTAGGTAGACTGCCCACTGCCATGAGGTAAGTAGCCTCTTCTGTAAGCTTCTTTCTCTATTTGGTCTCACCATGAGCCCAGAATCAACATGAGCCAACATAATTCCTCCTGCACGTGCATGACACATGGTCATGAGCTTGTTCTGTATCCTTAGAGTGTGTATCTTACTTTTTCTCCTTGCAGTATTTATTTTGCTTATCTGCCATGATGTGAGCTGCCCTTCATGATTCCCAACCATGATGAACTAAAATCTCTAAAAGCAGGAGCTAACTAGACCCTTAAAACTTGGCTGTTTTCAAGACAGAGTTTCTCTGTGTAACAGCTCTGGCTGTCCTAGAACTCAAGCCTCCCTCATTTTAAGGTGTTAACATCAGGTATTCCATCTCATTGATGTGAAAGCTAACAGAAAACTGGTACTAAGGTCATTGGTATATCTTTATTCAATGATATAACCCAGAAGCCGTGGGAACTGGTATATAGAAGGAATCTAGAAATGCAGGCTTGAGTAGACCTGGAATGCTGAAAGCAGTTAAATAGGAAATTTTAGGGGGATTGGAAGACCAGAGCACTGATTGAACGTGGACAGTAAAGTCTGTCTCAGGAGATAACGAAAGTTACTAGGAAGTAGGCTAGACTCCTTCTGACAGACATCTTGTCCCTTGTAGTGAGATTATGCTGATAATGTTATAAATATTTGTCCCGCCTATAAGTTTAATAAAAAGCTGACTAACCAAAGGCAAACAAAAAGTATGGACAGGGCTACAAAGCTAAAAAAAAAAAAAAAAAAAAAAAAAAAAAAAAAAAAAAAAAAAAAAAAAAAAAAAAAAAAAAAAAAAAAAAAAAAAAAAAAAAAAAAAAAAAAAAAAAAAAAAAAAAAAAAAAAAAAAAAAAAAAAAAAAAAAAAAAAAAAAAAAAAAAAAAAAAAAAAAAAAAAAAAAACTCAAAGCAAAGACAAACACCAAACACAAATGCCAGACAGAGCCACCAAAAAGAACTGCCACAAACAAAACAAAAAAATAACAAAAAACCCAAAATACTACTATTAAAAAAAAACCTAAAATGCTACTTTAATCCTTAGTGCCACACCTTAACAAATTAAAAGTATAGACAAAAACAATAAAAGAGAAAATTAGATAAAAGATTGAAGACATAAACAAAAACAAAAAATAATAAAAAACCAAATGAGTTAGCCTCCCTAATAAAGCCTTTGATCTTTAAGCCAAACCTTAGCAGATTAAAAGTATATACAAAAGCAAAAAAATAAAAAAACTAAGTAAAAAATTAAAAATACATAAAAACAAAAAAATAAAAACAACTAAAAAAGTCAGCCATTCTAACCAAACAAAAACAGTCAAAAACAAAACAAAAAAACAATAAAAACAAATTTAAAAAAACTTATAGTTTAAAATATATTTAAAATATATATAAACTTGGGGCTGGAGAGATGGCTCAGAGGTTAAGAGCACTGGCTGTTCTTCCAGAGGTCCTGATCTCAATTCTCAGCAACCACATGGTGGTTCACAACCATCTATAATGACATCTGGTACTCTCTTCTGTATATTGTATACATAATAAATAAATCTTTAAATATGTATATATTTATTTAAAAAATTAAAAAAATAAAAAAGTCCTTAAAAAATAAAATAATAAGCCACATAAAATAAAAAATACAAAATATCTAAATACTATATATTATTATATTGTCTTTAAGTTTTTTGACTATAAATAAAATAATTAAAGCTACTAAAAGACATTTAATTATAAATGCTCCTAAATTAATCTAACCTATATATTTTATAGACATTAAAATTAAAATTTTAAAATTACTTTAAAAAATTTTTCTTTATACTTATACAAATATAAAAAACTATGAATTTATTCCCAGTTAAAAAAAAAAAAAATTTAATCAAAAAAGACCCCCTAAAAAGTCTCCAATAAAAATAAATATCCCAAATGATTCAAAATTTCAAAACACCTGTTATAATTTCTTCTAAATTCTACATTCAAAACAACTTCAAAAAGACTAAGATGACCCAGTCTTACAAACTGCTCTACTAAAAACTTATCCATAATTCTAAATTTTTCTTTAAATGCCCATAAGATTGTCAACACCCCCATTCAACAAAAAATAGCTTAAAAAACTAAGCTCACATTCCCAAAAAATAAATTATAAATATTTATATTTGTTTACAATATTAGATATAATTTGTTATAGATAATAAAATATAAAATATTAAATTTAAAATTATTGTTTTAAAAAATATAATAAAATTATACTGATATTATAAATATTTGTCCTGCCTATAAATTTAATAAAAAACTGATTAACCAAAGACAAACAAAAAATATAGACAAAACTACAAAACTAAAAATAACTCAAATATCTCAAAACAAAGATCAACACCAAACACAAATACCAGTCAGAGCCACCAAAAAGAGCTGCCACAAACAAAACAAAAAAATAACAAACACAAAAAAACCCTAAAATGCTACTATAAAAAAAATACTAATCCACATAACTAAACAAAATAAAGTTCAAATAAAAAACTAATAAGTTGTATGTCTAGGGCCTAAATCAATCAATATAAAAATAATACAAATGTCTATATGATTCTATAAAACTACATATATTTCTATAAGACTATAAGTCTAAACCTCTAAACTAAACCAGAAAACCCAAAAACCTTTTACAACAGTCTCCATTCTTACCCATGCCCTAAGATTTTGTATGAGGCTGAATTAAAAAGTAATTTGCTATTTTGGTAGAACAAGATTAATGCAGTTCAGTATTCTGTGGTATGATTGTGTCTTCTCACTTTTAGTCATATTTATTTATAGCAAGAATGGAAAGCAAAGTACAGAGTAGAAATGCTTGGAACTAAGATTTTGATTAAAATAGTTACATCAAAGAAAGTGGGGTTAAAAAGATTAGATTATTAAAAAGCCATGTACTTTATATGAATAAGAAAAACAACTTGAGGCCATCTTGGGAATTGAGACCCCTCTATGGTAAAAATGTATAAATTGCATAACTCTAAAGCCATCTCTGAGGCACTCAGCTCACAGAAGCTGTTTGCTCATGACGTATTTCACTATACTCAGCTAACCAGGCATGCAATGGACAACCCAGTGATTTCAAGATGGGGGTAGCTACTATTGGAGCTGGTCACAGACCTTGGGGTCATCCATGTGAAAAGTGGTTTTGTAGATATGCATATGCACGGTCCAAGTGAGTCATGGAGGCTTAACATTTAACTTCAAAGGAAGGGCTGCAGTGCCAGGCAACGTGTAGAAGCATAAAAAAAGGGAATGCATGAAGCTGGAGACCTCCAGATGTTGGAGATAATGGGAGTATGAATATCTGCAGGAAAGCTGCAGGCAGTGAGCAGAGCCAGATTCAGAGATGCAGGTTGAGGATGACAAGGTCATAGGCAGGACCCAGTCTGCTGGAGCTTGCAATGTGAGTGTGTCCTTGACACCAGACATGAAGCTACAAGCTACAAAGTATTTGCCTTTGATGGTTGAGGTCTTGCTTTGATCCATAGTTATGCTTTCTATGCCTGCATTTCTGTCTTTGGAATGAAAATGTTTATTCAATACAATCATATGCTAGAAGTATATAACTTGCTTTTCAAAAGTTATAAAGGCTAACAGCTAAGTTTGTCTTGAATATAAGAATTTTTGTTTTGTTTTTTGAGATAGGGTTTCTTTGTGCAACAGTCCTGGCTATTTTAGACCAGGCTAGCCTCAAAATCACGGAGATCTGCCTGCCTCTGCCTCCCAAGTGCTGAGATTAAAGGCCTGTATCACCATGCCCAGCTGAGTATGAGAAAACTTAGACTTCTGAAAAAGGCTGGTATTGTTTAACTTATGGGGACTTTTGAAGCTGGACTGAATACGTTTTTCATTGTGAGATAAAATAAGCATTTGAGGTTAGGGGTAGAATGTTACAGATTAAATAGCTGCTGGGTGGGAAGGGACTGAATCGTGGGAGCTCTGATCTATTCAAGTGGATTGGATTCATGATATGATGGCACTGTTGGGAAAAAGTAAGGGGTGAGGCAGAGTTGAAGGAACAGTCTTGAGAGTCACCTGCTCTGGATCTTTCCTGTGCTCCTTTGTCCGCTTCCAGTCTACAATAATGTGCTCTGAATTGCCATGAGCTCCCCATCATAATGGACAAAAATCTCTCAAACTACAAACAAAATAAATATTTCATCCTTCTAAGTTTTTTTTTTTTTTAAACTTTATTTATTTATTTTTTATTTATTTATTTGCCTTGGTGTTTGCCTGGAACTGGAACTACAGACAGTTGTTAGCTGCCATGTGGGTGCTGGGAATCGAACCCCGGTCCTCTGGAAGAGCAGAAGGTGCTCTTAACCGCTGAGCCATCTCTCCAGCCCCCCTTCTAAGTTTCTATGTTGGGCATTGTCACAGTAATGTGGAAGCTAATACATTACAGTCTACAACTGTTTTCAATTATTATGAAAGGCATTTAAATGCTCTTATCAAGAAATCAACAAAAGTCATTTACATCTTAAACAGCTTCATGAGTAAGTCTTTTTCCATTAATAATGGTTAATCTTATATGAAAAAAACCAGACTCAGGGCTAGAAAGATGGCTCAGAGGTTAAGAGCACTAACTGTTCTTCCAGAGGTCCTGAGTTCAATTCCCAGCAACCACATGGTGGCTCACAACCATCTATGATGACATCTGGTACCTCTTCTGTATACTGTATACATAATAAATAAATCTTTTTTTTTTTTTTTTTAAAAAAAACCAGACTCCAGTCAGTACTTACTAATGAATTGTATTTTAATAGAAACATAGCTTATTCCATTCATTGAAAAAGCATTTTATTATAAACACTATACACAAAACCAAATAATATTGATATTATAGTTCTAAAAAATTCTTGGTTTATCTAAAACAGTTATGATGCAACCTCAACAGTGATAGCTTCACATTTCCCAGTCTCTTGGTCTGTGCATGTCACCTGTAAAGATCCATCCCTAAAGAAACAAAAAAATACATTACATTTCTACAAACACAGTCCTCAGTGAGGAGGACTTTGAAATTTTCAAAAGAAGCCTATTAAGGTAAAGACTAAACATGGAAGTCAGTGTCTTTAAAGTCAGCATGTGCTGTTTCTAGAGGGCTCTTAGATTTCCTCCTAGATCTCTGAGACCATGCTATGTTCTCTTGGAAATCCAAGATGATAAAAGCTTAAAACTATATACAAGCTCAAGATAGGCCATGGCAAGCCCATCCCGATGAGTTCAATATCCTTTCTAAGTATGGTTTACAGACTATACTGTTTCTAAAGTCAAATGGGAAAGATTTACTCAAAATAAATAAACAGGGGTAATATGGCCTGGTACTAAAGAAATGGCAATAGCTGAATTTAATTAGAAACCCTAGACTAACCTTCCCATAGCAGTAAGAAAGGTCCAAGGAAGGCTCACAATGCTAATCAGTTGGTATACTCTTCTTTCTAAAATACACCTCACAGTGGAAATGTGATTCACTAGGAAAATTGCCGTACCATTTTAACAAATAATTGGCCTAGAATGGTAAGTTAGTCAAACTCTATCTAATGGAACCAAGTTTCAGAGAGTCTTCACAGTATTGGAAACATTTAATTTTGTACCTTTTCATAGTAAGAACAGCTAATATATCACGTAATCCATCTTCTTTTTTATCTAAATCCTGAAGCACAACCTGTTTATGCAAAAACAAAACAAAAACAAGGACAATTTAGTTCTTTTACCATATGGGGTCAAAGTTCATTACTTAATAAAAACAAACCTTTTGAAAGGGGGCAGTTTTCAGCAGTCCCCATCTAAAAAGCGTTCGGAGATGAGGGAGTTAAGCCCTGTTAAGTATAAATATCTCCTTCAGAGGGAGGATATACACGCCAATCAATGTATGCCAATCTTTTATGCCACATCCCATTAACATGACTGCTGCTAAGAAGTACTGTCCTCAAGAAACAAAGACTACCAGGGGTGGGGATGGGGAGAAATTAAGCCACTACCGACAGTAACACAGTGTATGCCCCATAATACTTTGTGTTCTTAGAATGCTACCCACTTAAAAGAAGTATACAGAATCTTGGGGTTACATTTGTCAGTAAGAGGTGTTATGAAAGTCTATAAAATTTTAGTCTCTGAAAGATAGATATTCCAGTAAAGCAAATTTGGAGTGCAGCGTTGCCTTCCCAGATGCTGCCAAGATTAAGTTTAATAACCATACAAGTCAGTCACCAGCCTGTGACTCATTTGGAAAATGAGTGAGAACAGCTGAAAGCACAGAATCATTCTCTTTCCACCTCGGTAAAACTTAACTTTCGCAACTCTCTCTTTAAAAAAATCATTTTATCTTATTTGTATAGTGTGCAAGTGTGTGGAAATCTGAGGATAACTTGAGTCAGGTGGTTCTGCTTAAACATGACCTCCTACAGCACCTGGCACTGACCAAACAGAAAGGTTTATCTTCTCTTTCCAGTTACCTAATGACTAAGACTGACCAAGAGTACAAAAAAGTGGCATAATCACAAAATGATTTCATTCTTTTTTCATAAAACGTTCAAATGAAAGATTACTTATTTCTTCTCATTTTCAAAAAATAAACAAGAAGAATGTTACCAGACTACATATGGAGATGCTAACTGAATTGATCTTAGAAGGAAAAGAAATACTTGCCTGTGACAAAGTCACAGTGTCCAATTCTGTGCACTAACCTGTGCAAACTTGGTCTCCTCTTTAGCACAGCTCTTCCCCTCCGACTCATAGAGTTCAAGGCAAACGGAAGACATGCCACCAGGGGCTTGCAGGGTGTGCTGTCTCCGGGCTGGGAGAGGAGTCCCAGACGGAAACAGTACTGTGAATCTGTTAGCACCTGATTCATCGACCCCCTAGGAAGCAGGAAAGCAAGATGAGCACTCTGGTTTTTATCTTTACAACCCAAAATAGCCTGTTCCTCCTGCTGTAAAGGAAGTATACAGTCCTTGCTGACAATCTGGGAAGTAGACAGAGAAAACAGGTTCAAAACCCCAATCCACCCCCCCTTCTTTAGTTATATATGGACTCATGGCTTTCTCTACATATACTAGAAGCTGGTGTTTAAAATATATACTTTCATTTTCTCAGGAAATTAACATGTTCCATAAACATTAAATGAAACATAAAGAATCCATAGAAATATAATTACTAGTCTAAAATTAAAGTGTAATCGTAAGTTTCGCTGTTCTATCCAACCAGTCCCACGGTCGTTCAAGCTTATTGGTCTATGGCTCCGGCTTACTACTTGCTAACTCATACTTTAACCCATATTTCTATTTATGCTTAGTCATGTGGCTTGGTACGTTTTTTTGCTCAGTGCGGTATTCTTATCCCGCTTCCTGTCTCTTGCTGTCTTTTCTTTGCTTTTCCATTTCCCAGAATTCTCCTTCTCAGGTAGCCTATCCTTCCTACTGGCCAATCAGCATTTTATTAAACCAATATGTAGAAACAAGACTTTGCAGTGTAAAAGAGCAGTATCCCAAGCACTTGGCCTTTTTTTCCTTTTCAAAAAGAACCCTGAATCCAATCTTCTTTGTAACCATTTGTAATTAATATAAGCCTCTTAATAATTGCTTTATGAGCAGGACTGCATGAGTGGGAGGGCCAGACAGGCCAGAAATTTCCAACTACAAATGGTGTTCCAACATAATACACGTAACCCATATAAAACCAGAGAAAGCTTAAAAAGGGTTCTAGAACACAGAAACAAAGCCAAAAATTGCTTCCTAATTGTCTCTCTCAAATGGGCCAAGGTGCAAGAGTGGCCTATGGGCTTGAGCTACAAAATATCCTGTTTGTGGCTTTATAGCCTGAGCTGCAATATGGCAGCTTCCTGCAGTCTCACAGAAGCCTTGGTCCAAGCACTAGCTAAATATGACAGATTTAAGGTTTCTGTTCTTACAGATAAAAGGGGAACAGAGTCAAGCACAGCTTTCCTGGTAGTGAGGGTGTCAGCTGTTTGCTGGTGATGAGCAAAAGCACAGTTCCTTTAAGAGAGGCTTCTTGATTCAGCCTTAGCAGCAAAAACATCAAGGCTCTCTTAAGAGACTCTACTGCCAAACACTTAAATGGTGCTGATGAGCAGCCAGTGGCTGTGCTTGCTCTATTCGATAGAAGTGTGGACCCTAAAATTCTCCAGAGTTGGGTTGGTAAAGGTGGTTCATGAAGCTAAGGAGCAGGGTGAAGCAAGCCTCCATAGCTGAGTGTTTAATCCTTGCCATGCCTTAGCAGATTCAAAGTGTGGTCAGAAAGAGAGATAAACAGTAAAGACAGATTCAGACAAACAAAGAAACAAACAAAAACCCAAACACCTCTAAATGGTTTACAGTGTGTTAGAAAAATATATGTAGGCTTAGGAGAGAAAAAAAAAGAACAGAGAAAGTACTTTAAAAAATAAAATATATAATTATGTATATGTGTGCCACATAAAAACGGAAAATACAGAGTCTGGATACTGTATGTTATGTTGTGTTGGAACTGTTTGCTAAGGAAGGAGAAAGCTGCTAAGAGACATTTGATTATAAATGCTACTGGATTAATCCAATCTATATATTTTGTAAATTTCTTGACTTCAAAATTGAAGTCAAAGGATATGTTACTTTGAAGAAGAAGCTTTATTTTTATTTTCACAGAAAATGAAAGGCTATGGATTTATTCCGGGTTAAAGAAAATAAAGTTTGATCGAGGAAGACTCCCCTGAAAAACCTCAGATGGGAACAGATGGCCCAGATGATCCAACATTTCAGAACACCTCTGTTGCAATTTCCTCTGAGCTTTGCATCCAGAACAGCATCAAGAAAACTAGCTGACATGACCCAGCTTCACAGAAGACTCCAGTCAACTTGACCATAATTCTGAATTTCCTAAGGATCCCCATAAGACTACTAGCACCCCTGGTCAACAGGAAGTAGTCTAGAGAACTATGCCACATTCACAAAAAAATGGATTATGGATGTTTGTCTTTGTTTACAACGTTGGTTACAAGCTGTTATAGATAATGGTGAGGGAAAAAAGCTATACAAAGGGGATTAGATTTTGGGCTTCTTGTTTTAAAAAACGGGGGAGAATGCTGTGGGAGTATACTTTTGTACACTGTGAATCTTTGTCACTGTAAATATTGGTTTAATAAAATGCTGATTGGTCAAGTAGCTAGACAGAAAGTAGAAGTGGGGCAGCCAGACTAGAATTCTTTTTTTTTTTTTTTTTTAAGATTTATTTATTTATTATGTATACTGTATACAGAAGAGGGCACCAGATGTCATTATAGATGGTTATGAGCCACCATGTGGTTGCTGGGAATTGAACTCAGGATCTCTGGAAGAACAGTCAGTGCTCTTAACCTCTGACCCATCCCTCCAGCCCCCCAGACTAGAATTCTGAGAAACTGAAGAAGAGAGCACAGAGGACAGCAAGATGCAGAGGACAGAAGATAAGAGTGCTGCTCTACAAAAGGTACCAAATCATGTCCCTAAACATAAATACAAATATGGGTTAGTTTAAGTGTAAGAGTTAGAAAGTAATAAGCCTGAGTCACAGACCAATCAGCTTGTAATTAATAGAAGCCTGTGTATATTTATTTGGGACTGAAAGAATGTGGTACTGGCTGAAAGGGACAGAGAAACTTCTGACTAACATTAAATTCCTCACTGTACTTACTATACATTACAATATAAATGAAAACTTACAGAAGTTAATCTGCAGTAACTTTATGGAAATGCACAGAAGAATAAGCACACCTTAACTGAAATACCCTTGGCTGAATACTCTTAACGTAAGAGCTATCCCCTTGTTACCTTAACTAAAATATCCTTGGCTGAACACTCTATCATGACAGAGTCATCCACTGAAGTGCTCTCTTTCCCAACAAGAATCCCAGCTTCTGTGGCTGCACCAATAGGGATGACCTCATCTGGAGGGATAGAGTTGAGAAGTTCCACAGCTGGGAAGAGATCTTTTATCAGCTGCTGCAACCTCGGAATTCTTGAAGACCCGCCACACAGCACAACCTAAAACATGAAGAATATGATGAGCCACCTGTAACACACAAGACTTTGTTCAACGTATCATGTTACGTAACATACAAATGTACTTAACATATCCTTTCCTCACAACCAATTTAAAACACAGAATCACACTATAAAATACATACAGTATGTATGTCATCTGACTAAATCTCATCTCTGGAGAGCTTAATGTAAAACTACTCTGTAAATGCACCAGGTTTCCCCTAGATCACTGAATCAGCACCTGAGACTCTGGAAAAAGCAATATTACTAAACTGTACTTAGCACTCCCCCAATATCTGGGAAATTTTAGCTTTTCATCTTTTATTTTAGGATGAAAAGTACATAGTGTCACTATTAATATGCCAGTAAAGAGTAGGTTTTAGTCTAAATTATTTAAGTACCAAATCTGAGAACGATACTTCTGCTAACTTAAATTTGATCAGAAAATACTTTTCATTTATATTGTAATTTGTAATATACTGCTGTACAGTAACATAGCTAGTTGTCTTTTGCAGGGACAGTGAGGGGAAGGCTGGACTTGGGGGGTGGGCAAAGGGGTAGATGATTTCCTGTAGCCCAGACCCATTTTGATCTCTCTATATGCAGTGAACTCCCAATGCTCCTGCTCCCATCCTCCCACGTACTAGAATTACTATACAGATGGTAACAATCATCTGTTCTTACTACGGGTTTTCAGTGTTTTGTAAAATAGAAACATCTGAAAATGTAGATAGTGCCTATTTGTTGGTGCTTTTATGGATTAAATGTTTTATGCTTATAAAAGCCAATCGTCCATTCTCCTTTCCCTGCGAGGACTGGCTACCACGTGTAATCAAACACATTAGGGTAGCTGATGTTCTCAAGGGTTTGTCCTCTTTTACACCTCCAGGGAATGGGAACTGTACATAGCTGCCACCTTAACCTACATCCTGTGTGAAGCCAGTGGAAGGACAGCCCCTGTCTGCTACTCACATGAAACCTGGGCAAGATGTTTAGAAAAGCACCGAGAGTGGAGTTCTTACTGTGTGAGGGCAACAGGTGACAGACATGGGATTTTCAGTTCTTCAAAGCCTGTATGTCCACAGCAACAGTCTATGCTACCTCCACTCAAGCAATTTAGAGTTGACCAATAGTATCAATTAAACAAGAGCGCCCCATGACAAATGAAGAAGGGAACTGATACTAATTGATCATCCATAGTACACTTCAGACTATTCCCCAGGTGACAGTCCAGCCACTGTTGCCAAGAACCCTCAGAATCAGTTACACTAGTTACTTCTATGATGACGTATGGCCACTCTCTTAAGAGAACGTAAGGTGCAGACAATGCAGCTGCAATTATGCAGCTCTTTCCATTGAGTTGAAACAGTGCCCCAGAGGAAGCCATAAACTCAGAAAGCTAAGGAAACTTCCTAAGTACAGAAGGATCCCGACTCATGAGGCCCACCCTTGGCAATAGAGTAAGTAACAGTTGCTGGGGACAGCAGCCAGTGTGGTGGGGCTACCTGCAACAATAGGGTGCTCTAGAGAGGCAAAGCTGTCATCCATGCTGATGGGGGCTTTCCCATGATGCAGCTGCCCAGGAGTTGCCTATGTTCCCATAAGCCACTCCCCCCAAACTAGTAATGACACTGGGTAAATCTGCTTCTATTCTTCACTAACCTCAAAATCTTCAGGAAATCACTCCATTTCTGGACTTGAGTTATCTGTCTGTCTCACATATAGATAAACATATACTGGAAGGGAATTATTTTTTGTTTGTTTTTGGTGTGTGTGTGTATAAAAGCAGAATATACACCTACATATGTGAGCTCACCAGATCATAATTAACAAAATTTCTAAAACAAATATTTTTCTACACTGTTATTCCCTAAGTTTTAAATCTGAAATTGCCCCTAGGAATTAGCAAAGGATAAAGCATTACCTTGTGAACATCCTCTGCTGTGAATCCACTCTGACGTAGGAGTTCTCGGACTGCTTCTATACATTTGTTGAATAGTGGCGAGCAAAGAAGCTCAAACCTTGCTCTGCACACACAGATGTGAACATGGAAAGAGAGGGCAGAGCAAAGGCTTAGTGCAGTGTGATTTCTCAGCAGAGCAACTCCAATCTCCTAAGAATGGGTTTTCAGGTTACTGAACAGTGCGCATCTCTATGTGTCCCTGTCTGTCCAAGTTATTCACCTATACATCCGATATTTAATATCCAATTCAAAGGGAGAGCTGTCTTGCTCATGGCCGACCCATTAAGTGTCCAAAAAATAGCTAAGAAGATGCACAAAGACATGGTATGTTCAACAGTAAATCCACTGACCCTAATAAAACTACCAATTGGACCATTTGCTATTTTTCATATGTCCATACTTTAACAATTATTCCTAGTTATAGCCTTGAGATCATGTTATAAGAATATTCAGTCTGTATTAAGAAAGTTGTAAACTAACATGTAATATTAAGTCAGAGTCTCATCATGAAAACTGTACTACTCCATTTTGTATTCAACTGTTTTTTTAAGTTACCATATTTTATTAATGAATAACAACAAAAATTCAGAAATCTCTATTAAATGTAATTTTCCAAAAATCGTGGCTCATTTCTTTAATCACCATATATTTAATTTCTTTTAGATTAATTTATGTGTGTGCATGGTACATATGTAAAGATAGAGTGCTATGGGACTATGCTCTTGAATACTATAAATATTTGTCAGTCCTATTGGTTTAATAAAATTCTGACTGGTCAAGTAGCTAGACAGGAAGCAGAAGTGGGGCAAGCAGACTAGGAGAATTCTGGGAAGCTGAAGAGCTGAGCAGCAGATGCCATCGAGACACAGAGGAAACTGAAAATGCTATACTGATCAAAGCGGTACCAAAGCCACTTGGCTAAACAGAAATAGAATCATGAGTTAGTTTAAGAGTAAGAGTTAGCAAGCAATAAGCCTGAGCCATAGATCGAACAGCTTATAGTTAATATAAGCCTTTGTGTGATTATTTGGGACTATGGGTGCCAACCTTGGATCTAGGCAATGCCAGAAACTTAACTCTAAATGGTGTTCCAATATAGGACACCTATGCCCACATAAAGCCTGAGAAGGCTTAAAAAGGGTTCTAGAGCACAGAAATGGAGCCAAAAGCAGCATCATAGTTGTGTCTCTCAAGTGGGCCATGGTACAGAGTGGCTTGGGCAGGTAGCTTAAGCTGCAACAAGGCCAGTTCCAAAGACTCGCAAGACCCTTGGTACAAGCACGAGCTGCATATGATGCATTTAAGGTTTCTGTTCTTACAGACAAAAGGGAACAAAGCCAAAGACAGCTTCTTCTTCCATCGTGTGGTTTCAGGGATCAAACTCAGGTCATCAAGCACTTTTATCTGCTGAGCCATTAAGTTGATCCACATTTAGTTCCTCAAATGCAGCAAATTTTTTTACCTACCAAAACCTAAATATACTTTATGACTGAAATCTTTGAGATAAATTTCTTAATGACAAATTTAATTCCTTTTTACATGGATATGAATAAAGAAGCACACACTGAGTATTTGAACAGACTTGGCATTAAGGCAATCCAGAAATAGAAACAATGTTTAGATTCTTCATCTCTCAAGAGACTTCAGTGCACTATAACACATTGTCCTTTGGGCTGTGCTAAAGAGCTAGCCACTAACTACAAAGGCTCCCAAAGGCAGTGTTTTTAATGTTTCCCTCTATTCAACATGACTTTAATTTAAACATCATCGGCAGGATTTTCAGAAAAGCCAACAGAAGGGAAGAGCCTTAATTATGAGACAAAGATAGAGAAGCTGCCCAAAACCAGTCAAGAGAATCCTAAAAACACAACTTAGGAAGCAGGGTAATTCTAACTGTGCTTCAAAGTAGTGTGCTGTCAGATTGCTGGGAAATTGCAACAGGCTAACTAGGGTTATTCCTAGTAAATGTGCAATGTGAGAGGCAGGAGCAGCATCCACTCATGGGGGAAAATGCAATCACTTGTCAGCAATGTCGTGGATCATAGAAATGACATGCTATTAAAAGCTATTTTATGTATATTAAATCTGTGTTTATTAGATGACATAAAGATGACCAAAGTATAAAATACTGGCTAGGGATGTGGTTCAGTTGGTAGAGGGCTTGCTTAGTATGTGTGAAGCCCCAGGCCCTACTATGGCACAAACTGGCTGACTGGCACATGTGTGCAGTCCCAGGACTGGGGAAGGAGATGCAGGAGGATCAAATGCTCTGGGTCATCCTCAGGTACTATGAGTTTGAGACTAGCCTGAGCTACATAACACCCTGCCTCAAAAAACAAACCAAAGGGTTAGGGAGAGACTTGGTGGGTAAGAGCACTTAACTCTGCAAGGCTGAAGGCCTAAGTTCGAATCCCTAACACCCATGTAACAAACTGGCATGGCTGCATGTGCCTGTAACCCCAGCAGGGAAGGTGAGGGGGAACCATGGATAACTTTCCCAAGAGCTCAAGGGCCAGCTAGCCTAGCCAAAACAGCAAGCAAAAGACAGATGTCACTCTTCAATAACTACAAAGCAAGAATTTTTTAATCAAACTAACAACTATTTAGTCTGAAAAAAATAAGCCCCAAATCTGGGCAGTGAAGTTCCCTCACTACAGATAACCAATTGCAAGTTGGATAATTACACACATGAGATGCTCCCAGAATGTCTGGACTCTTTTTCCGGTATCAGCTTTACCTGGACACATTGCAATCAAAATCTTGGCCTTCATACAATGAATCCACAAAACAATTGGCACTTCCCAGGGTTGACAGAGAATGTTTGGCCACTTCAGCACTGTTCATCAATTTCATCATGGCCCGGGCATTTCCTCTCACATCATGTCTGAACAACCTAAAAATGTAACATTGGAAGTTTAAAGGTCCTGGGTCATTTATAATTTAATGTCACTAAAATCTAAATACCATTTACAGCAATAATGAATTAATCAAATACTAGTAATGTGGCTTCTATACTGTCAAACTTTTCTAAGCATATTGTCTGTGTTCTTTTAGGAAAAACAAACAATTTTTATACTATTTTGAATAACTGCATTAAGTAACCATCATAAAGTGTACATTGATATCATAGTCTATTAGAGGTGCCTCACAATTAACAATCACCACACAATCACTGTGTATGGTGTAAGCTAGCTGCTCAAGGTGCCAGGACTGAAGAGACAACTCAGCCATGATATTACACCTGAGTTCAGATCCTCTACAAAAGGTTGTCACCTTCCCAGTGACAAAAATAAATCAAGAAAAGGAAAGGAAGAAAGAAAAGTTTAAATTAGGGAAAGCCAAACCAGACCCATGAAAAGGAGCCTCAATCACGATGAACTGGGCACTCACCTCTGGAATTCCGAAGCCAGGTACTGTGCTAAGGTCTCTGTGAAATGTGCACCTCCTACATTATCATCACTCTTTGTTGAAAGAACCCGATAGATCCCACTGTTAACTTCCATGATGCTGAGGGATAAGGAGGTTCCTCCAAGCTTAAATACCAACACATTGCTTAATAAAAAGAAAAGAAAAGAAAAGAAAAAGGTAATGCATCCAAGAATCACATTTTAAAGCCAGTCTGTACTTCTGAAGACATTAGTTTGAATCTGTTTAAGTTAAGGGAGGAAAGTTTAGAGCTGGCGCAAGCCATTGCTTATCTCTAGCCAGCAGCGGTGAAGTGAGCCTTGAACACACTCTTCTAAAACCAAGACAAAGCTCCTTTCAGCCACACTGAAGAAACTGTTTTCGAGGAACTAGACTTCAAAACACTAACTTTTCAACATAAATCAAATCAATCATCATAATAATCATGACTATCATGAATCTGAATAAAACCAAGCACAGCAATTCTGCTAATTTCCTAGGGATTTATGCATATTAGTTTCTTTAACCATGAGAAACTTGGACAGGGTCAAACAATTTGGAAAGGTTAACAGCGTATCTAAATCTCTCTAATAAATGCATGTGGCCATCACCTCCCTTAGAGTTTCTAAGCACATCTAAAACCTGAAGTGCAGTAACATCAATAGCATTCTAGTGTCAGTTTGAAACTGGATCAGCCTATAATTACCCAATTTCTACAACAAGATGGGGGTGACAGGAGGCCTCTGAGCTTCCCCTGCATCTCCTTCTCATATGCTCAGAACTAGAGAGGTGAGAGTTTCACGTGCCTTTCCTATGTAAAGGTCAGCACCATGCTGATGGACATAGCTGGTATAATCATATTGCAAACTACTGGCGTTTACCTCTTCCCGGTGGGGCAGTCTTGTCCAATCCCATAGGCAAGAAGAGCTGCAGATGGCTCATGTATCATTCGCAACACAGTAAATCCAGCGGCTCTAGCTGCTTCTCTGGGAACAATTTGCTCTCAGTGAGTTTCGTATCACAACATGCTCAGCCCTACACCTGTAGCTATGCTCTTTGAAAGGTCCGCACACCAACAATGACACTCCACAGAGAGTACAGGAGACAGAACACATAAAGAGGAAATGACTGGAATTTACTTTCTGTTTATACACTGCTCAAAGCCTATTTTCTTGACAAAATAGCTTGTGCTTACATGGAATAAGAAAAAACAAAACTGTCAGAGCTAGGAGGTGGTTCAGTTGGCAAACAGGCCTGCTACACAGGCATGAGGCTCTGGGTTTGAATCCCCAGCACCCACACAAAGCACAAGTGAGATGATGTGTGTTTGTAACCACACACACACACACACACACACACACACACACACACACACACACACACACACACACACACGAATGAGCACGGCAAGTGACAGGACAGGATCCTTGAAGCTTGATAATCAGGCCACCTAGGCATATGGTTGAGTGGTAGGTTCAGTAAGAGTCCCTGTCTCAAGAGATGGAGTGAAAAGTTACTAAGACATCTAATGGGGACCTCTGGCATCCAAAGGTATCAGCAAACTCATAGGCACTACACATGTGCAGATACAAACACACACAAACACAAAAAAAAAAAGAAAAAAAAAAAAGAAAAAAGAAAAAGAAAAGAAATGTTAGCTTGTAGTAGGACTATGCTGATAATGTAAATATTTGTCCTGTCCATGGGTTTAATAACAAACTGATTGGCCAAAGGCAAAAAGGAAGTGTGGGCGGGACTACCAGGCTAAGAAAACTCAGGAACATCTCAGAGCAGACACAGATGTCAGAGAGCCACCACAGACACAACAAGAAGACACAGCAGACACAGAGGAAAGAAGCTGAAATGCTGCCCTGAGGAAAGGTACTGAGCCGCATAGCTGAACAAGATGGGTTAGATTGAGAGCAAGTACTACCAAATTATATGCTGGGCTCTAGGTCAATCAGAAAATTAATGAAAGCGTTTGTGTGATTCTATGACTCTGTGGGACTGTGAAACTGTGGGGCTGAACCTTGAGGAGAGGCCGGAAAGATGAGGCCAGAACCTATTACAATAGCTCTCACCATACATCTATGTTTAAAAAAAATCTAACTTCTTCTGCGGAGTCTCTGGGCTGTGAAAGTCTAGGATTGGTACCTTGCCCCCATAAGGTTGAGAACACCCCATTTGAAGCAATGACCACACTGTTGTAATTAGAGCTAATTTTGAGGTCAGAGCCACACGACATCTCTATGTACTCTACCAGAATACAATGTACCTTATTTGGTAAAAGAAGTCAGTAACTTCTGACTGAATGAAGAAAGCAAATAAATTAATCACCATGAGTACAAATTTTAGGAAGCAATAAAAATGTCTAAAACATCATAGAATTTTCCAATTTCTTTACTCTGGGTCCACAAGTAAATATGACAGTTCTTCTTGCAAAAGCCCAGGCAGAACTCGTACCAAGTAGAGTAAGGGCACCCACATTCATGACACCCGTGAGGACCAAATCTCATTTTTTGTTTAGATGTTAAAAAACCAATATAAATTATATTTGTCTAGTCCCAAGAAATCCCCTTTCCCAAAGTCTGGTGTTTAGCCAAAAGCCCCACCCCCACCCTAAGGAAGCATTTTCCTTATCTCTGGCAAAAGGGACCTCTGGCTCTTTCATTAACATCCACCCGTGGTGGTGCTTATTAGCAGTTAAGGTCTATGTTAGCTTCTTAACACACTTCAGAGTCCTCCAGCCCAGCCCAGCTCACAGATCCCCCTCCTCAGGGACACCCCTCCCACCCTGCTTCCCAGAGGCAGCCTCGGTGGCCTGGAGAAAACGTCTTCCTTTTACCCACGGAACCAGAGCTGCTACTTTAGTTTCTTTACTGTGTTTATTTGATTCAATAATCACCCATGTATTTTTTTTTTTTAAAATAACATTCTTATGTCTATCCCACAAAAGCTTCATGAAACAGGCAAAGTGATTCATAAACAGTTCCCAATCAAAACAGCTAAGAGGGCTCACAGCATCTAATACTAAATTCTCTTGGCGCTTCGCAAAAAGAAGCATTAATGGCATTACTATGAAGTACTTACAAATGCCACTGCACTGCCTAAGCTATTTCCAAATGTAACTTTACATTTTATTACTGAGTGCAATTTGTATTTCTTTAACTAACCAAGTTAAGAGAGTTACACTTACCCCAGGGCAGATTTTTGCTTTTCTCCAAAATCAAATGGGACAGTAATAACTACATCATTTGCATCTGAACCCAAGACAGAATGTGCTGTTTCTGTACATTTAAAAGCAAACACAAATAAATACAAAATGAGACACTTTAAGTAGTGAAACCTTCTGTAGTTTCTGCCCACCCTGTCCATTCCCCTCCTATGGCTCTTAAGTCGATGTGCTGCTTCCCACGGTTTTCATGAGGACACAGAACCAGGTACTTTGCAAAGACCACGGCTTTTTAGACTGATATCTAAATTACATTGGGTCCAGGGAACTAGTTCCAAAGACATGAATGTAAAGAGCCCCCGCCCCCCCCCAAAAAAGCTCAAGGTAGTAAAAAGACTGCCTTGTCTCTCACAAGACTTTTTTGTTTGTTTTTGTTTTTCAAGGCAGGGTAAAACAGGGTTTCTCTGTGTAGCCCTGGCTGTCCGGGAACTCACTGTGTAGACCAGACTGGCCCCAAACTCAGAGATCTGCCTGCCTCTGCCTCCTGAGTGCTGGAGTTAAATTGTGCCTGGCTTGTCACAAGATCTTAATGACTGAGTCTTGTAAGAAATCTATACCAGAATTTGCCAAATTGTTCTATGAAATGTCACTGATGTACTAAGCTTTTGTCTGGAGTGGTGACAGAGCAGAGATCAATCTGCCCACATCACCATGGGGAAGGCACAGCCAGCCTTGAAGTTCTGAAACTGTTAACCTGGCCTAGTCCTTTTACGTTACAGTTTAAACAGCTGGAATCTGCAGCACTCCAAAGCAATGCTCAACAAGGTTTTGATTTTGGAAAGGTTTAGAATTTTGAACTAGGGATTCTTAACTGGCAGAGTCTAGGTAAATATCCCCACATTTGAAAATCTCTGAAATTTTCTATACCTCTGATCCCAAGCAATGCAAACATAAGACACTTAACCTGTCCTTACAGGGAAGCAGTGTCAATTGGTAGTCAAGCAAAATCTAGTTTAGATCTAACTGCTAGTTTGTACCCTCACTGCTTCCCTTTCTAAATCTTTTTGTTGGCTTCTCATGGGTGCACTAAAATGGCTTTAACTTGGCCAGAGCTCTTCAAGCAGGCCAGGATGGCCAGCCAGCCCCAACCATGTCCCTCTCTCCAATACCTCAGCACTGGGAACCACAGTCCAGACTCTTTTATGATTAAATTAAGGGATCATTTAAAGTTAACAGTTGCAGAGGTAACTCAGGGGTTAAGAACATGTACTGTTCTTGCAAAAACTCTAAATTCAATTCCCATACCCACATTAAGCAGCTTACAAGTGCTTCTAATTCCAGCTCCTGAGGATGCTTCTACCTCAGGCACATATATAGACATAGACACTTGTACATGTAAATAAATAATAGATCTAAGTTGCAAAATAAAAAAATTTAACAGTTAACTTTTCTGCAGTACCTTTCATTTTACTGAATATCAGTCTGGCAACATCTTCCGGATTAACAAGTTTTGTCTCTTCTCCAGTATCTATTTCATATCGCAATTTCCCGTTTTTCTCAATGACCTAAAAAAAAATTACAACTATGCCAAATATAGAATCATCTAAATAAAAACGTTCAGTGAACGTCAGTTTAACTGTATGTCATGACCTTTGACAATTCATTACTTTGAGTAAGGGGGAAATAGTAAAAGAACCATACTCACTGAACATTTACTTTCCAAGATGTATTTCTGAGCTTGTGGATCGCCAGGGCTGTTTATAAAAATATAAAGATACTTCAGCATTAAAAAATTAATATTGTCAACACATAAGGCTCAAAGAAGACTTTACTTTTCATGCACTGAATAGACACAAAAATACAGCAACAAAATTATTAAACTGCTCAACAATAATACAGAAGCCTGAATTTAATGGAAGATTACAGCAGCTATAATTTTTATTCTTTGCATTTGAAAGTAATTAACTTTCTTGTTCTGACCTCGCCATACCTTTGCGAATGAGTCTGAATACTATCAATGGTCTATATTCCCTACACTTTCATACCTATCATCCTGAAGACCCAACCACTGAGATACAAAGGACAAAAGGAGCTAAGACTACCAACTCAAGGGAAAGATCCAACCTCACATTTGTTGCTTGGTTTCTATACTTGAAAATTAACACCCAAAACCCAAAATATTGAGCAAAAGTATGGATGTTGTACGGAATAATATCCCGTATGAAATGCCAAATAACTGGATCTATGAAATGCAAAAATGGGTATGTTGCTAAGATGTTAATACACTGTATGCAGTCGACACTATTTTCAAACTTACCATCCATTGAGGCCTCATAATTCTAAGTGGGACAGACAGGCTAGGTGTGCCCTATTTTAGAGGCATGTCCAAAGAGGGGTGGTTATTTATAGGCTAATAGGGGCAAGGCCACGACTTGACCCCAGCTTTACGTCTGCTAACATTGTGTATGATCACACTAATCTCCAATTCTGCTCCTCAAAGACAGATCGGAACTCTGATCCTTCACTTAATTTCATGTAGAAATGGAAACAAAGTAGTCTGTACCCTCCTAGTAGTCTTCTAAGGAGCTGTGGCTATTTGCTATAGAAAGCATTAAAAAGCTTAATAGAGCTGAAAATTAGTAGTGGCCAACAGTGGGCCCCAGGTCACTTGAGAACCTTAACCTCTACATCAGAGGGGCCAAAAAGGGTTCAAAATTCGCTAATTTGGTCTAGAATTCTGAAATCACATGCAGGCTCATCTCACCTTTCTCCTACCACCTAAAAATCCGTAGAGGCCAGAGGTAAGCTTGCCCCACATGTCACAGCTATTAATGATGGTCAGCAATCAGATCTATAGTGCAATATCTAGTTTTCTCTAAATGAAACTGCCTGGCTCTCCTAGTTTCTGAACCACATGGCCCTCACATTTCAGGCAGTTTAAGGGAGGTAGAAGGAAAAACAGTTTCCCCAGAGTGGGGTTTTGTATCAGTGTTCTACTTCATAATTCTCATGTACGCAGAACAGAATTGAAGTTGGCCAGGAGCATCTACTGTATGGAGTTTAAATCCCCAGGATTCTTGCCTATGTTTTCTAAAGTACTACAAGATCCACTAAGAACCAATTCAGTAATGGCCAATAACACTGATGTAGTTTATAGTCACCACCTCCCCCCAGGGATGTATGTAGTGGGACTGTGTTCTGCTGTATTGTAAATAATTGACCGGCTCACTGGTTTAATAAAAATGCTGATTGGCCAAAAGTAGACAGGAATTATGGGCGGGGCTACTAGACTAAGAAAACTCTGGGAACATCTCAGAGCAGAGATGCCACAGAGACACCACAGAGATCAGCAGAAAAGCAAGCAGGTACAGAGGACAACTATGCTGTTCTGAGAAAAGGTAGCAAGCTGCATGGCTGAACAAGATAAAAATCATGGGTTAAGATGAAAGAGTTAGCAAGTTATGTGCCTGGACCCTAGGTTAATGAGTATTAAATTAATGTAAGTATCTGTGTGATTCTGTGGGGTGGACTGGCGGTCAAACCTCTGGTCTAGACCGGAAAGTCTGGGCCAGAAACCACTTACTACAGATGTGTGCCTGGGTGAGGGCATTAGGAAGCTCTCTCTGGAGAGTGGCTTTTATCACCTCCCTGTATTCTCAAAACTAAAGGGCAAGCAGAGTGGCTCCCTTCCACCACATCCATCAGCTCTAAGAACTCTTTTTGATATCACTTAGATAAAAAAAAAAAAAAATTCCTCTGTACCTCAACTTGCCCTCGATAATATGTTAGGACCCAACCCAAACATTGGCTAATAGAAAAAAATGCAACCAGCCCCAAGCAGACTGAAAATGTATATAACCCATGATCAAATGACAGTCACTATGTAAACATACAACTTATGTGTCTAAAGGGGCTCAAGTAATGCAAAATGCAAAGAACTTACACTTTCTGCATTATAAAAGTCACTGTTTTACCACATTAAAGTCTACCAATACAAAACCACCTCCAGAGTGCGCAATTAGATCATCTCTACAAAGCCCAGGAACTAATAAAAACAAAGAGGGGGAAGTGCTTGCTAGTAGGTATGCCAGAGACACAGCATGAAAATGTAAGCGACAAAGACACAAATACAATTGTGCCTCGACTAGTAACCTCAGAGAGGGTTAAGAACTTAAGATCTCAATCTAAGAGGCAGACGAGTTAAACTGGTAAAGATTCAAGCATGAGGTCACAGGACATCACTACGGTCTGTATATTGTAAACGAAAGTGCTTACGACAGCTTCACCTTAGCCAAGGGCAAATGCACTGCTAACTGGCAGGGCACAGGGCTTTAAAATGCTTTCACATCTATAGGTCGGTCACTTGATCCTCACTACATCCCTGTGAGGTAGGCAGGGCAGGAATGACCACAGATCCCCTCAACAGACTGCTGTAGAGGTAAAGAGGATTCGCTCACACTTTTGAGGAAGCCAGGACAAGCTAGCTATCAATTTGTTCCTTCTGGTTTCTACGTGGCATCCTTCTGTTATTCCTCAAAGGCCTTTCCGTTAGTGGAAAAAAATCTTAGGAAAAGGAACTCACTACTGTCCTGTGTATTAACAATTCATCTATTCTTTTTTTTTCCCCTGAAGACAAGGAAAAGAGGCCAGGGTTCCTGAAGGTAGCTGCTTGAAATAGAAATATATCCATCCAATCAGTTTTCAGCTTTTGGAATTTGAAATCAATCTCTGAAACAATTTCTCAAGTCCTAGCTGGAAAGCACCAGTTGCTTCTTCCACTGCTGTGGCCAAAAGTCTGACGGCAATGACAGCATCCCTGCGCAGCTCATTAGCAGTATCTCGCTGGGCATTGGCCTCCTCAACAATAGCAATCAGCCTGTCCAGCTTCTCTTCCTCTCTCTTGGAGAGTTCTCGTGCCAACCTCCTGTTTTCTGCCAACTCAGCTGCAATGGTCCTGGCCACTGAGCGCCTTCTTCGCCTTGCCCACCGTGGAGAAGGCTCACTGGTCAGAGGCCTATCCCCACCAGAGATAAAGGCAACTCTGGAAGAGGAGCCTGGAGGCTGTGGTTTGGAGGCTGCCTCAAGAGGTTTTCGGCTGCTGCTGGTGCAAAGACTGGATTCTTTCGACACACCCAGTCTGGTCATGGGACTGCTCTGGCAGATAGCAACTGCACCTCTGAAAAGGTGGTGGGGGCTGTTGTAGCTGGGGGTCCCGTGAGAGCACCCTGAAAAACAAAGCCACAGTGTTGCAAAGAGGACATTCCTGCTAAGGGAATGCTTGCTGCCAGCAACAGAGTTGAGACAGATATCAAAGTAGGATAGTTCTTGAGAAGGTCTCTTTCCACAAGGGAATAAAAGAAAATGATTCTATAATGTAGATATTTGGGCTTTAATCATCTTTAAAATTGATCATGTGAGTTCCCTAAGACCCTTTCTGTCTCATATGTATTTGAAAGTACCCATTACAGATAATGCCCAAGGCTGGACATAACTGAGTGTTCGAACACTTGCCTGGCATTCACAAACAATGAAGAAACTAGTATGCATGTTTTTATATGTGAAGTTTCATTGTGTTTGTAAGGTCATAGCTAAAAACCTGGGATACTTGAAAAGGGGGTTCAGTGAGACAGAAATCAGAGTTATGCTCAAAAGGGTGCTAGCCAAACTTTTAACACCATTTGGGACCAAGTGACTCTAAGCCCCAGTCCCTTTCATGCCTGGGAGTTACCTGCACCAGAGGAGTTATCCCGGGAGTCCTCACGGTCACTGGCTTCTGGCATCAGGTCACTGATTCTCAGCTGAAAATCCCCATTTGATTCCTTAACTGTTTGCAAAATACGCTGATGACCAGCTGCCTGCATCCTTCTCGACTTCTGCATGCTGCTTCCCTCTTCCCCTGGGTTGTCAGAGGACACTAAATTCTGATCACAGTGCTTGGACCAAGCAGCAGCCTCCAATAAGTTGTATGGCCAGGTCAGTCACTATCTGATTTTGAAGAAGTTGATCCAATGTATCCTAACATGGACAGTGCAGTGGATCCCCCATACTCGTGGCATGGGCAACATAGGCCTTTAAATACAATGCCTTCAGAACTTTAAACTTGGAGCGGCACTGGCGTTCGGTACGGTGAAAGCCTTCCTGCTGCATCCGCTTAGACACGACCTGATAGACATCTGCTTTATGATGCATAGTCTGGAGGCGTCGGATATACTCTGCCTCGCCCAGTATGGAGAGAAGAGTTCCTGTCTCTTGTCTGGACCAACGAATGCCCGCACTGCTACTGGTGGTGGCCATAGTGGGCTGGAAAGGAAGGCTACTCAAGCAGGCTACTTTTGAAGGCGTGGGGAAGTTCTGTGTGCTCTCAGCATATTTCCAGGAGCCAGCCGGTTCTTTCCTCTCAGGGCTAAGTGCTGAGAAGTCAGGCCTGAGGACCACACTCCTGGCTGGAAGGCCACAGGGGAATGAGAGTTACAGGGAAGAGGTAAGGATCATACTGGCAGCAAGATAAGTAGTGGTACCTGTGTGCAAGTCACAACAGCACATGGCCAAGACTCTGGGAGCTCATCCACATGGGAAGTACTGGACTACGGGTTTAGTGGCTTGGTAACAAAAGGACTGGCTCTTCTACAAAGGGCTAAATGCACCCAAGGCTGAGACCTGATATAACCATGTTTTATAAACATGATCATGGTCTGGTTAAGTAGCTAGACCGAGGAGGAAAACAACCTGAACATGAGGCAGCTAACTCTACAGAAGTACTAGCATGGCTGTGGTCTAATGGGATGTCTGAATGGGACTCAAATTTACTAACTGGTTTATTTATTGTGGTGTGTCTATGTGTTACCCACTGAATTCACTACTGCATTCCTACTAAATGAATTTAATTTTCAAGGGCAGAAAAGGGAACCTAAGTTGGTCTGCACATAATATGATAAATGGCAATCATGGCAGCATGAAGGAAACAACTCAAAATACCCCTGGCTTCTAGGGGACAGACCCGGCGGTGTTCTCTGTCTTGACTGGATCAACGTTAGTGTCCTGGTGTGACCCTCCACTACAGTCTTGTGGCACCACTGGGGAAATGGAAAATCTAATATCCTGGTTGCCTTTGCTTTCTTTCACATGAAACTAGAATTATCTCCAAAGAGGAGGGCTGCTAAAAAAACTACTGGCTCCTTGGTGATTCTGGCTTCAAGATCTATCACAGCTCTCATTTATGATTCAAAAACATTTGATACCAATTAATTTTTAATATGCTTAGCTGTACATTTTAATACACCTAGTAATAACTACTAAGGCCAAGGGATATGGGAGTATAATCATCACACAAAAAAATCTGTATTTGTTTCCTAAATATTGTGATATCAAGTTCAGTGTACTAACTAGGCAAGAGCTAGTAAAATAAACATGAACATGTAAATGAAGTATTACACTTAACTAACAATCTTAAAATTTTAAAACCAACACAAGGAAATGTCTAAAAGTTACAATCTAATTAAATGAAGTAGATCAGACAGAGTGGAGCTGAGGATGAGAAGTCCTGACCTGTAGGCTTATCTAATTCACTTTTAATTTGGAAAAGTCACAAATTCCACTAGCCTTGACTTCCTTATCTGTATAACAGTAAAGGACAGTACCTGCCTGACCAATTTTTATGGGAATATTGAGAGGATTAAATAGAACCATAGATGTGAAAGCACTTAAAACACCATCAAGTACTACTACTCCAGAGAAAATGAAAAGGCCCTAATTATTATGATAATCTATAATTTGAGGAGACAGAAGTCTAGGGAAGCAAGCTTCTATAATCTTCTAATTAAAGTCACAACAGATGATTGACCTGCTTCTTAAGATATTAATTAAGCTGTTTCTCCAATGATTACATTTGCGAGTCAACTGAAAAAGTCAGTTCCCAGAAAGAGTCATGAAGGGCCCCTAAGGAGGAAAAGCAATAGCAGCTACATAAATTATGACCAATTACAAGAGATTTTGCAAAACTCAATCATCATGTAGAGAAACCTTCAAACTCCAACAAAATCATTCAAGTTAAAAAAAATATATAAACATGCAAAATGTCCAAAGTACTAATTGTAAATGACACAAACATAAATGAACATTAGCATTTATTAATACTATCAGACCTGTTAGCAAGAATCGAATTTCTGAGCAAACCCACTGAGGTACTCCCTAAAATGACCATCATCAAATAAACTGTAGCATCTCTAGTTTCATTTTGCATTTTACCTAGAACTCATAAACATAACTTTGTGGTTACCACATCTTAAAAAAGTACTTTACTTTATGAGGCTGGAGAGATGGCTCAGTGGTTAAGAGCACCAACTGCTGTTCCACAGGGCCCGGGTTCAATTCCCAGCACCCACATGGCAGGTCACAAATGCCTGTAGCTCCTGTTCCAAAAGATCCAATGCACTCATATAGACATACGTGCAGGCAAAACACCAATGTATATAAATTATAAATAAAAACAGTACTTTACGTCATACCTTCTGCCAAGGATCTGCTTTACTTTCACCACTGTGCTTGAAATATTTCTTATTCTACTTTGTTTTGCTGCCAGACCGACTACCTGAAAAAGAGCAGCATACTAACTACAACGCATGTGATTTTTTTCATTATTTTCAAGAATAAAAATGAGGGTAAGAGACAGTACCTGTTCATTTTCTGAGTAAGCAACGATGGCTGGTGTGACTCTATCCCCTGCATCATTTGCAACCACATCGGCCCGGCCATCCTAAAAAGACACACAAGGGTTGGTTTTTTCAGACTGGAATGCACAATTGCATTAAACATATCTGCAGGCTGTCGTAGAATTTTAGAAGAGCCTTTGTACTTAGCATTTAGCAGAAGTGATTCCTTGAAGCAATCTTTTCTAAATAATCAGTGATTGTTATCTGAGATGTATGAGGTTACATGACCTTAAACCAGGAATTCTTGAAATGGCTGAGAATTGCTTAGCTAGTAGGTCCTCAACAAACAAGTAGATCAGATAAAAGGTTTTGGTATTATGGAATTGACTTGCTAAAAGGCCTTTTGTGTAGCAATCAATAAAAGTGTTCTGCAAGGCTACTCCAGGTTCAGTCCTCCGAGACTGGTCCACCCAGCTGCTTGCAAAACTGTATTATTACACAGTGCAATGTCTCTCTTTCTTCTATTATCCTGCTTAACTCAGAACACCGACAGTAGGTTACTTTGGCATTTATGACAGTGTTACTTTGCCATCTATTTGGAAAGAAAAAAAAGGTATATCAATCTTTTAATTGTCATTATTAGTTTGACGGCTTTTACTCCATGCATCCCCTGCCCCGTTAGTTCTGCACAATAAACTGAATCAAACATTCTATACATAACTAACAAGCATTGTTACACATGGCTCTCCCACAAATACACCTTTCTCCCCATTTTCCTACAAAGCAGTAACTAAGTCCTCGGGACTTTCCTTATAAATCACTTAACACTTAAACCGTGAGCTAGACGTGGGTAAATTCCTTGTCATTGTTCCTTCTGCCTCGATATTCAGGAAAAAAAATTTAAGTTCTCGATTCCAGAATCACAGGTACCCTTCTCTAGGCTGCAATTCTACAGCGCTTCTGGTCGCTCAGAAATTACAAAGACCTCCCACCTCCGGGAATCCCGAGCGCCTGATGTCACCGTGATCCGGAGGAATCTGCGGTCAGTTGTCACTAAGACCTCCCAGGCATCCAGGGGATCCTGACACCCAGGCTTGTTCTAGGCATCTTTATGAGAACGATATCTCCCGCCCCGGGGACTCCTCCGGGCATTCTAGGGCCCTTGTGTCTTCTGAACCCTTCTGGTCATCCTATGGGCACGGCCTCCTAAGTGCACCCTGCAGACTTGAGGTCCCGGAGATTCCTCTAGATATCCCATGGCCTTCTCGTCCCTGGAAGGACTCCAAGGAGTGGCCGAGATCTCTTCAGCATCCACCCTCCATGGCAGCGGGCTTGGCCGTGGAGTACCAGCAGAGAACTCGCAACATCGCCACTTGCTCGTATGCAAGGTTCCCAGGCCGAAGACCGGGAAATAGGGTGGCCGCCACGAAACCCGGAGTCAGCTTCCCAGTCTCACCTTGTAGACAGCCACACAGGCCGATGTGCAGCCCAAGTGCACGCCGATCGCCGCCATGAGGTGGCGGAGACCAAGGCAGCTCAACGAGGGAGGCTTCAGCACCCACAGCTAGCTTCCTCGGAACAAGCCCATCAGGCACTGCGGAGACTTCACGTTCCCGCCCGCCTACTGCGTCCGGTCTGCGGCGCTAACCTCCCGAGTCGCGGCCAATCATCATAACGATCCCGCCTTCCTTCACAGAGATTAACCAATAATCTTAGCGCATCACTCCGCGTTCCTTTGGAGCCCTGCGTGTATGCTGTAATGCGCACGCGCAAGGCGGAAAGGACCGGAAGAGGCTCTTTAGTTTTTTTTTTTTTTTTTTTTTCCCCCTCTGGTTATGAGAGCCAATGGGAACACTTGGCGAAATTTCATCACTTGTTGCCTGCCTGTGGAAGATCAAGAGTTGCTTCGGCGACCTTAGTGTGGCAGGCACCGGCAGTTCCCGGTTCCAGGCTCAGCATGCCGTGCTCCAGCCTAGCTACACTAGGGACCTTTTGCACCGGGCTTTGGGTCTCGAACCTGGTGCTGACGCAGGGCCTGGAGGCCGGTGTGCATCCGGGGGCTGACTGTGAAGGTGAGCGCTGTGTGACCTGCTTGCATGGCGGCGACACCACGCTCAGCTCAGCTGTTATTTAAGCAGCTTCTCCTAGCTCAGGCCGTGCATAACATCTCACCCAAGAAATGCTGTCCAGTCAGTAATTTTACTCCCGCCTTTCTCAGCCTAAGCAAAAGCTTGATTTGGGCTCAGTGACACTTGACACTTTCTGCTTTTTGCTGTCATTAAGTTAGTGCAGGAAAAGGAGTGAGTTAAGATTTCGTATTGGATTTTATGCAAATGATCTGGCTGCCAACGTAATTCTGTTGCTCCTAACTGGGGAGACTTGCCTCTCTGTGCATAAGATATGTTTTGAGTTCAAACTAATTTGTCATTTGCAGAAGGAAAATTAAATAGGACAATATGCCAGGGTTGCTGAAGTCAAAGACAGAGTTAACGCTGGCTAGAACTTTATAGACTGAAGTTGCTTTACAAAGGAGTGTAATAATTCCTTGAGAATAAAAAGATAAAATGGAAAGACAACTTTTTTCTTCTATGGACTTGGCAATCAGAACACCTTTATCCATTCCACCAAACCCCTGGCTTTGAGGGTGTTCTTTTACCTAGGTTTTACAAAAAGAGCATACTTCTTAGAGGGCTGTTAACAAGAGCCAAGATTGGAGTTTTGCTAGTTCTTTCCTTTGGGAGCACAGCAGCACTTACATCCTCATTTTGTTGAAATAATTTAAATATGTATCTTCTGATCTTGAGAGTGGACGCACTAAATAGGGAAAGCAGAGTCACAAGATTCACACTGAGTGGGTGGGTGGTTAAGGGTGTAGTGTTACTGTAAATAGTCTTAATAATCAGATTTCAGCTTTCTACCCACAATTATCAAAACTTAATCTAGAGATTTTAAATTAGGTGAGGTGTTATTTTAAAATTCTGTAGATAACTTGTTTTCCAGTTATAATTTCGCTCAAGATCTTCCTTTGGGCAAACAGATGGCTCAGCAGCTAAAGGTGATTGTTCCCAAGGCTGAAAATTTCAGTTTGGTGTCTCCAGCCCCCACGTGACGGAAGGACTCTTGTTACTAGTCAGTCCCCTGACCTCCACACATAGCTGTGGTGGTGTGCTGACTCACAAATCAATAAATAGATAAGTAAATAAATACATGTAATATTTTTAAAGATTTCATATTTTCCAACACATTTAAGCTTCATTTGTGAGGCATGTACTATTGACTCGATGAGCCATCCATAATTATTTTTTTTTGTAGTTTTGGTCTGAAAACATATCAGAAGAGACAGGACATCTGGATTAATGGAGAAGCCTTTTCTAACTTATCAGTCTGTTGTGATTGTTAGCTTGCACATCTGTCTAACCCACCAATGTGTTTTATTCTTACACAGGCAGGAGTCACCATGAACCAAAAGCTAGGCTCCATTCAGGTCCTGTTACTGCTTATTAGTCCTTTCATTTTATTTATTTTGTGTGTGTGGCACAAGTGCCCCAGTGTATACAAGGAGGCCAGAAAGCAGAATTCTTTCTCTCCTTTCACAGTGTGTGTCCTGGGTCTCAAACTCAGGCTATGGGACGTGGCAGCCAGTCCTTTACACACTAAGCCATCTCAGTGAGCACTTATTCATTAGTGACTTCATTTCCTATCAGTGTAGAAGATTCAAATACTGCATTATACTGTCTGTAACACAGTACATATTATACTGCATATAATAATACAGTATTATATTATATATAATATAGCCATGATATGGCTGTGGGCCACTTTTGACCTATTGATGTGTTCTGGTTTAGGGAGATTTTCAAATTGCCTTTCTTATTCACTTTGCCTGTAGATACTTTAGTTTGTGAGTCTTGGGTTTAGGTAATTTGAGATATTCTGAGAAAACAACTCTTTCCAGATCTCTTTAAAAGGATTTTATTGGGCTGGAGAGATGGCTCAGTGGTTAAGAGCACCATCTGCTCTTCCAGAGGACCCGGGGTTCGATTCCCAGCACCCACATGGCAGCTAACAACTGTCTGTAGTTCCAGTTCCAGGCAAACACCAAGGCAAATAAATAAATAAATAAAGTTTAAAAAAAAAGGATTTTATTATGGAACTTAAACTATTTTGAAATCAGTATAAATTGATGTATGAACTATTTTAATAAACAAAGAAAACCTCACAGCATAAATAAAAGAAAGGTAATGATTTGATATTACTAACAAACACAAGCCAGGAACCCTAAATTCAAAGATTACACTTGCATATCTTGGTGGCACCAGTCACCATTTTGTTCTTTCAGAAATTCTTGCCTTGTTGGTCTTGACACTGCTATTTCTCTTGTCTTTGCCTTTTGTCGCTGCAAATGTTTTTCAGATGTTTTCATATGCTTCTAATCCCCTGGCCAGGGCTGCTTCCCTCTCTCCCTCCCTCTCTCCCTCCCTCTTCCTCCCTCTCTCTCTCTTCCTCACTTCCTTCCTTTCTTCATCCCTCCCTCCCTCTTTTCCTCCCTCCTTCCTTCCTTTATTCTCTCTCTCTCCTATACTTCCTCTCTCTTTCTTTTATTCTTTTTTTCTCTTTCTCTTTTTTTGACACAGGGTCTCACTATATAGCCCCTGGTGGCTTGGAAACCACTATGCAGAGCAAGCTGGCTTCAAACTCACAGAGATTTGCCTGCCTCTGCTTCCCAAGTGCTAAGATTAAAGACATGTACCACCATGCTTTGCCTAACCATGACTTAAATGTTAGAATTTTTTAGTGCTGTGCCTTCTGTCCATATTTATTATTAGTCTACATTCAGTGCAATAAAAATCAATCTATCAGACAGTCTAGCAAATCCTACATCTCTTTTTCCCACAGTTCCAGATGGATTGTCCATTAGGATATACATGTGATGTGACAAAATTTCATCTTTTCCTTATTTGGATACATGATACCTTGCCAGAATGTCATCTGAGCTTAAGAAATCATATGAGGATATTTTGGGGGAAGAGATATGAGACTTTACAAAACTGGATGTCTCTTGTAGGAAGACAAGGTGGGAAGTTGTTTAGAGACTTTGATGAATTCCTGTTTGATGACAGCAAGATCATGACAGCAACTGTCTCTTTTGCAGACTTACTGTGCTTGATAATTAAGCTGATATGTCAGGAGACAATTTTCACTCTATCGTGCCTCCTAACATTGTTGATCAGTTAGATGTGTTCTCATCATTTGCCCCTAGGGAGGACATGGTCCTTTCCCTTGTTCTCCTTACTGGCTGTTCCAAAGAGTGCTTTTCTGGTTCTTTCTTTCATTCTCATTGTTGGAATTTCATGAAGGTGATACATAGGCCTATACTTTCTCCATCTCCCCTTTCTCTGTGGTCTCATTTTCTGAATATTGCTTAAATCTGATGAATTACACATTTATATACCATCCCAGATCATATCCCAGTTCCCAAATTTGTAACAATATGCTGCATATCAACAATTGATCACATATACAAAGATGGTTCTATTTGATATATGAAAAATTTCTATCACTCAATGGTGTTCAATCAGCTGTTTTTTTAATCATTTGTTTGTATTGATTCTGGAATAAACAGGCCCCATGTAGGCTTAGCCTAATGCATGTTTTTGTATCTTAGTTTTTTTTTTTTCTTCCTT
>PVIH01010376.1:0-10934 GCA_004025045.1 Sigmodon hispidus
CTCACTCTTGAGGGAGGGGGGAAAGAACTGGATTTGGCCAGAAGTGGAGACTGATCTAAGCATTATTGGGTCAGTGGGACCATAGGACTGTCTGCTCCCTGCCCAGGGAGGGGATGGGCAGTTGCAGAGAAGAAAAATGACCAGATGTGTTGGGAGGGGGAAGAGACCTTGAATAAGGATATACAGGGATGGAAAAAAATTCAGAGGGAAAGATGAACACAAAGAAAATATATGTGTAGCAATCTTATTTGTATTTCCAACCTTGATAAGCCATGCTTATGATTCTTATCCTCTGTATAGCTATTGTTAACTCTTCCGCATTTTAAATTCTTTTTACTGTGTTTTTTTTTTTGATAAATACAAAATAAAGAAGGAAGAAAAAAAAAGTGCTCAACATCTTTAGTCATCAGAAAAATGCAAATCAAAACAACTTGGAGAGACCACCTTACATCTGTCAGAATGGCTAAGATAAAAGTCAGAGATGACAGCCTATGCTGGAGAAGTTGCAGAGCAAGGGTAACACTCCTCCATTGTTGGTGGGAGTGTAAACTTGTTCAGTCACTCTGGAATACAGTATGGTGGTTTTTCAGAAAACTGGGAATCACTCTCCCCAAGGAGCCAGCAATACCACTACTGGGCATATACTCTAAAGATGCATATTCGCACTCCAGAGTTAGTTTTTTCTAACAGTGAACCACAGCCATATTGATAAGATCATTTATGACAGTGACACAATCTATAGCTAGGGAGAGTTTTACTTACCAGTATTTAGTATTTTCCTTCATTATACAAGAATATTTATTTAGAAATTGACAATTTATCCTTTTCATTTTAATTACCTTAGATATTTGTTTCAGTTAAACAACTGACTTTGTTTAGTTTATTTGCTTCCTGATGAACCAATGAGCATGAATTCGATTGATTGCCCTGTCGTTCTAGCCATCATAGATCAATGGTGTTTTCTTTTACATGGTGATACTCTATGGTACATGCTAATTATATCTATGTTATGTTATCATCCACTTTATTTACGTTTTATTGTTTACACAATTATAGGTGATGCAGGGATGCCTTTCACACTACAAAATACCCATCATGGTGACAGAATTTGTCTTTTTGTTACATATAATTGTAGATGAAGGCCTGGATTATTTTATTAATTTGTTTTTATTGCCAATAACATTATCATACAGTATACTTTCTAATCACAATTATTCTCACCAGCAATTTCTCTCAGATCCTTCCTTACCATATCTCAACCATTAGGAACCTTCTTTCTCTTTCCGTTTGGAAAACAACACTACAGGAAAACAAACAAACAAAACAAACCAGATTAGAAACCTAGCAAAATAAGAAAGAAAAAGCACAAGAAACACACAGACACACACACACACACACACACACACACACACACACAGGAGAAGGGGGTACAAAGAGGGAAAGAGAGAGCAGATACACACAAAAAATTAAAACCTATTAAAATTGCAAAATCTGAAAATACAATATGAAAACAAAAAAGTAAGAAAAAAATATCAACAAGGTGATATGATACACAAAGTCTACCAAAACATCACTGAGTTCATTTTGTGTTGGCCATGATTGTCCTTAATATTCCTAGTGAGACTCCATCAAAGAAAATCAATCTTCATTTTAAAGGTGAATGTCAATTGTAGCTAGCTTCTTGGTGAGAAATAAGAGGTGGAATCCACTTCTTTCCACACTGGGACCCTGTCTGACTTGAGCCTATGCTAGCTTCATGCATGTTGCCACAGTCTCTGTGAGTTTATATGTCTCTGTGGTAATATAAATTTAATTAAATTAGTCTGGTATATCAGAGAAGAATCAACCACAGAACAAAGCCGTGAAAACCAGGCAGTGGTGGTGCACGCCCTTAGTCCCTTGGGAGGCAGAGGCAGGAGAATCTTTGTTAGTTTGAGGCCAGCCTGGTCTACAAAGCAAGTTCCAAGACATCCAGGACTGTTACACAGAAAACTCTGTTTCAAAACCAAACCAAACAAGCAACTGGAGAGATACCTCTGTTCTCTGCCTCCCAAGTGCTGGGAATAATTGTGTATGCCACCACTACCTGGTTTTCATGGTGTGATTCTGTGGTTGATTCTCTTCTGATATTCCTTACTAATCTTATTAAATATGTATCATCACACCAGTTCTATCATGAATGGAAGACTTGGTTACCCTCCTACACTTCTAGTCGTTTTCCTCTTCCATATGGCTCTCTGTCCAAATACAAATTCTGTGATATATATGAGTGATCTGCCTACAAAACATGCTGGAGAAAGTGGTACAAATTTGTGTGAGTAAGAAACCACTACTTTGTGTATTTAGGGTCCATTGCCTGAGATGGAATCCATGCCTGACATTGCTGTGATGTCTCAGATGTTGAGACAAGATAGTCTGTGGGCCTAAGGGGAAACCAGTTACTATTGTTCTACTAAAGGAACACAACTATAAAATGACCCTAAGAACATTCAGCTCTACTTGTAGATCAGTGCCTCAGCCACCTGCAGTAGATAGGAGCAAATACAGACTCACGAATGAACAATGTGCAGAGAATTAGCAATTAGAATGGTTCAGTCATAAATGGGATGTCATCATCAAACCAGAGAACCTGGAATTTTCTTAATGAATAAACCAAGGTAATTAAGACATTCTTCAAAGACACATGGATAAAAATAAATAACTGAATTTCTTCTGAAAAAAATTATTCTCTTGCCATAAAAAATGGTCAATAAACTTTGCATAGTATCTCCGTACTCTAAGTTGGTAACTTCAGTGAGGATGGTCATAAGTACAATTTTGAATGTCTGTGGGCAACAGGTTTGAGTGTCCATGTCACTCATTTAAACTTGATATGCTTGCAAAATAATTAATGGTGATTTTAAAATTAATTTCTATAACTGAAAAATATTGTATTTGGTTAATTTGGTACATTCCTTAGGTAGGAGATTCCTTAGGTACACATAGAATGCTTGCCCTGAACTATTTTACCATATCCTCTAACACAGACAATTTATCCGTGTTTCTGACTGTCATGGATTTTACATGAGATGATGGTGTCTAACTGAGTAGTTAAGGTGGCATATATACACACTGAAACAGATAAATATCTGCATAAAGGACTATGGTACCATCATAACTTGAAATTATCAAGGTTACAATTGTTATGAAAACATCACGCTTATGCTCATTTTGTACAGTACTAGTTTGGTTTCTTAATGGGCGAAGCACTTAAGCGTGCTGTGAAAGCCGATGAGAAGTTTATGTAAGGCAGCTTTGAAAGTATTATGTACAATTTAGAATATTCTGATATTCACTCTTATGTTTATTTAAAAATATATAATACAGAAATAAAACTACAGTAAGCAAATGAAAATTGAAATACATATATCACTTATGCACACTAACAGACATAACCACATGTATTACATTTATGCATGTGTACATTAAATATAGATATATGGACATATGTAATCACAGAAGCACATATTTAAGTACAAACTCTTAAAAGTACAAAAATATAAGCAGGCCCATAATCATATATAAACAAAAATATGTTCTCAGACATATGCATATACACTCAGAATGCATCATAGACATAATGGATACTCCTACAAATAATTCCAAATATATTAGGCAGTAGAGTTATACTTTCATATATTATGCTTTTCTCCTAGATTAAAATTTCAACAGGTATGTAGTAGCCACAGATCTTTATACAGATGTTTTGGTATTGTAGCTATGTCTAAGATTCTCCTAATATACTAGGTCTAAAATCATGAGAGTCAGAAATATTTCTACTCATGGAGGGTATAGTAAAATAAGATCAACATTAGTTGTTTACCCAACTAACTGAAAGGTTTGTTTTTTTTTAAACATGGAAATTAATTTTTCTTTTTTCTTTTTATTTAAAAAAGGTTTTCTCATACCTTCCACTGCTCCTTTTCCCTCCCCTCTTCCCAGTCCCTCAACCACCCCTCCACCCCTTTCCCATCCATTCCCCAGGGAGGGCAAGGAATGCTAAGGTGAGTCAGTTCAATCTCAAATATCCAGTTGAGGTAGGTCTAGAATCCCTTTCCTAGTATCAAGACTGAGTAAGATGTTCCTCTGTAGGGAAAGGTTCATGTACCAGGATTGAACTCTGATCCTACTGCAAGAGGCTCCACAATCTGTCTACACCATTTTATTGTCATCTACCTTCAGTGGTTTAGTTCCTTTCCATGAAGTTTCCTCAGCGATTATTTGGATAACCAGAATAAAATCCCCAAGCCATAAGAAGCTATGTAACAGGAGGAACATAAGAGAGACATCCATGGATCTCCACAGAAAAGAGAAATAGGGAAGATCTCCTGAGTAAATTTGAATCATATGGAGATGGAACAAGAGGAGGTGGAAAGAGACCATGAATAAATGGGATGATTGAGTGGGAAGAGCAACAGAGAGAAAAAACAAAGTAATAGATTATCTTGATAGAGGGAGCCATTGAGGAGTTACAAAGAAACCTGGTACTAGGGAAACATCCAAGAACCCACAAGATGTCCCTTTCTAGGACCCCAATCAATAGTGGAGAGGGTGCCTAAATAGGACTTCCTCCATAATCAAATAAATGTGATGTGGTAATGTCTTTCTGAATGCTGTGGATATCATTATTTTAATAAAGGACCTGTTTTGGCCATGGAGGGCACCATAGGTAGGCAGGGAAATCAGAGCATTGGCAGGAGAAGGATGGAGGGAGAGACTTGATACAGCCACCGAATAATCAACATGTAATGAAATAGGTAAGCCACAGACAAGTGGCAGAACAGATTAATGGAAATGGGTTGAATTAAGATGAAAGAGCTAGCTAGCAATGTGCCAAAGACATAGGCCAAACAGCGTGAAATTAATATAAGTGTCTGAGTCATTTTTGGGGAAACCCGGCTGCAGGCCTGCAGCTAGGTGCTCTGGGACTGCAGGTCTATGGGTCTGGACCTCTGACCCAATGGGGCCAGAAACCTCTTGTTACATAATTGACCATCCTAATTGTTATCATAGAACCTTCATTCATCACTGATGAAGGCAGAAGCGGAGATTCGTAATGAAGTACAGTGTCGAGCTCCTGGTCCAGCTGAAGAGAGGGAGGAGATAGCATATGAGCAGAGGGACCAGGATCATGAGGAGGAGACCCACAAAGATATCTGACCCAGGCTATTAGGAGCTCACTGACTCTGAAAGTGGTTTAATAACAAGATGATCAGCAAACTCCTTAAGAAAGAAAAATGAGTTTTGACTATTAAATGCCACATATGTAATTATGCTAGAGGTGAACACTTTTTTACTCATTTATATATGAATAAAGGAGAAAATTAGAAATAAAGTAAAATTTTGTCTCCCTAACCAGTTATCTTCTGAAATTTTTAGGGATTGTTTGAGATTCTAATATAATTATAACACATCTCCCTTCTCTTCTCCCTCCTCCGAACTCTCCCATTACTCTTTCTCTCCTGATGACAACACCCTTCCCCCTAGTTCTAACAATGGCCTAGATAATGCAGGCATCTGTGCTTTTTGAATTGATTCCAGTGTTGTGCTGTCTCTACAAATAAAAGCAGGTGCCATTGTTTTATGTCAGCCTGGTTCATAACATGTTTTCACTAATGCACATAATTTCATATAATTATAAGACAAATCATATCATTATTCTGTGCTGTTTTGAATGCCTTCTGCTCCACTCTTAATACTTTCACAAAGTTAAAATTATGTTAAATAGCAAATACAGGTGTTTGTGTATCTTTCCATGGTAAGTTTTCCTAAATTTTCTCCAAATTTAGAGACATGGCTTAATTGAATCACCATGAAATAATTACCTTTGCGTGGAATGCCAATGATCATTTGGTTGTCAAACAGCAGTTTATCTAGTCTTATTATTTGTATACTTATGATCCTTTTGAATGCTTCCAGCCTCTTCTGTTTTTTATAACTCACTGATATAAAAACCAGTATCTTTCTAGTTTTCCTCAGACTTCCAGAATTCTTTTTTCAAGTACTGTCTTTTTTGTCTAAATTTCCTTTGAATAATTGCACTTTCCAGGCTCATGTTTTTGTCTATTGTGTTTTCTTTTTAAAACAGGTTCTCCTATTTAAAGGTCCATTTTATACATGTTTGGTTAGCAAGGACCAGCTTTAGACTGAAACTATTTAATTTAAAAATCCCAGCAAGTGACAAATTTTCTGTTGCACAACACTTTTGTGAATCAGATCTATATCTATTATATCCACACTTTATACAGTACTCATTACTTACTCACGAAATAACAGTCTCAGCTATTACATTGATATTGGAGTGCTTACTACATTATCACAGATCTTATGTTTAAGTAAACCAGTTTTTTATTATAGTCACATACCATAGAGTTTAGTGATGCTGACAATACAGTGAAGATAAAGAAAAGCCACGAGGTGGTTGCTTTTTGTGTAAAGTAAAGGTACAGAAGGATATAGGTATCACAACCATACTTTTTCACTATTATTTTATTTTTAATTTTTATTGTTGCTCTCTAACTTCACCTAAATTAAATATTAAATTTTCTTACAGGAATTAATAAAGAAGCCTTGTTCATGTGAGGCTTAGATGTATGTGTTAGTACAGGCCTCCACTCAGGTCTTAGAGCTCATACCCATGCATATGGCAATACTGTTTAGTATATACTCCTTATGATATTTTATTATTTAATTTGGTTTTAGAAACTGTCTAAAACTCTATCTAAAAGTCCCACACAAAGTCCTTCACTGTACCTATCATAATGTTACTTCACTTCTTATTTGCAAATTTACTAGTTAATTTATACTTAATGCATATGTGTAGAGAGAAACTCAATTGAAAAAATGTCTCCCTAGGTCCAGCATGTGGACTAGTCTGTGGGATATTACGTTTTGACTGATTATTAATGTGGGACAGTTAAAGCCTCTGTGGGCAGTGTCACCCTTGAATAGGTGGTCCTGATAGTATATGAAAGAATGACTGAATCATCTAAGCAGGGCTCAGATGGTCTCATATATTCTGAAGCAGCATGTGTAGACCCTACATGGGTCTGTGCAAGTTCCTCTGTGTAGATGTTATGGCTGGTATCTTGGTGATTCCATGGATCTCCTAAGAGTGGGAGCAGCTGTAGCTCTAAATCTTTTACCAGCTCTTGAAACTTCTTTTTTCTTGTGTTGGGTTGACTTGTACAGCTACAATATGAAGGCATTTGTCTTGTTTTATTGTAATATCTGTTTTTGTCTTGTTTGACTGGGCTCTCTTAGAGCCTACTCATATCTGAAGGGAACTATTGGAGGAGGGGATCTTGGGAGAGGGGAGGTGATAGGGACCTGGGAGGAAGATGTATTGTATGAGAGAAGAATCTGTTTTCAACTTGGAAAAAGAAAAGAAAGCAGGCAGAGTAAACATGAGTAACAAGCCAATAAAGAACATTCCTCCATGAGCTCAGTTTCAGTTCCTGCCTCCAGATTCCAGCCATGAGCTTGAGTCAAAAGGAAAACATGAGTGAGTACAGTCATCTTTGATATTATTTATTCTCTATATTTATATTAAAATATTCTTAATTGTCTAGATTTATTTCTAAGCAAATACACACAGTTTATTATTCATTTCAATTGTTGAAGTATTTTATAAATGAAATACCACAATTGATAATATTTCACTTACAAATAATGAAGTATATAAGTATCTATCTCACATCTTTTCAAGAGACATAATGCAAATTATCAACAAGTGACTTGTCTCTGCTCCACCTGTGATCCATGAGACAAACATAGTCTTCTCAATAGGATTAACTTCCAAATCATATTTGGTAAACAACAAATCAAATCTAGTCACCCTACAAAGAACATGTATTTATGCACACAGTGCGCATAAATGTGCACCACACACAGACACACACAGACAGACAGACATAGAAACACACACACAGACATCCACAGACAGACAGACAGACAGACAGACAGACACACACACACACACACACACACACACACACACAGAGTTAATATTAAATGTCATTTGGTCAAACCATAGGATGCCCCAGAAAGCTAGTGAAATATTGCTGTTACTCCTGTCCCGATTCAACACTATGGTTGTTTCTGAAAGAGATTGACATTTTTTTTGACTATACTGAGAAAACTTGTATGCAAAACCAAAATGCAGAAGGTTAAATTTTCTCTTCAAAGTGGAATGCTAGTATCCTCCTGTGCTCTCTGATTTGAAGTTTTAGGTCATAAGATATTTGGTATTCTTCTCCCAGGGCTTTGAACTACACTATCATCTTTTCTGAGTTTTTTGGACTCAGATAACATATACTGAAACTTGTAGTTTCCAAATCACATGAGAAAATAATTTATAATAATTATCTTCAAAGACATATGTTTAGATAATTGAGAGTGCCATATGCTGTTTGTACATTTATGTATCTCCCAGTGACTGTTTCTTTTGGGAAAGTATGCACATATATGCATACACACAGTATTAAAGTAATATATAGCATTTAAGTAAGAAAAACATACCTTTCCTTTGGAAAAGGAAATAATTGAAACAGCATAGCTGATAAGGCTATGATTAACAGCCATGCTTACTCTTGTAGGAGAAGTTTAAAGCTCTTCTATCTGATATTCAACATTTTCTGATGTAGCCTACCCAATGACATGTATTTTTTTTTTTCCTGATAGAAACTCTTGGCTGTATCTTTAATGAGTACACATGAATGGATATGGTAAAGTTACCATAAGAGGACCACACACCTCTTATGATTCACTTTCTGGTGATACTACCTTTAGGGCCAACAAACACCAGCAACAGACACACAAACAAACAGGTGAGGACTAATTATATGGACTATCATTTTCTTTGATTATGTTTGCCCTGGAAAATATAAACATATCCTCACCTAAAAATAAAATTCCTCCCTTTTATCACCTCCTTATTTTTCCTGTTGCTCTGTATTTTCTTTCTCTACTTTGAATCAAACCATTAACACTGCCACATCTTTGCAGATCTTTCAACTAGTAAGTCTATATAACTAATTGACACACTTTTTCATGCCACTATAATAATTGCCAGTTTTACATACTATAACTTCTAATCACAAAACACCTGCTAACCCAATGTCATTTAATGTAAATGGTTATTTCTGGGACAGTTCACTGCTAATGTTCTTTACTGTTTTTTTTTTTTTTTTTTAGAAATAGAGACTCATAAGATATGGTGGTTAAATTAGGTAAAATTTTAATTGTTTCATACAAAATGAATACGAAATTGGGAAACCTAGGAAAAATGAGGAAATTCTATATTCTTCAAGCTCATTTTTATTTATGCCCGCTTCAGGACACCATGGAGGATAGAAAATCAGTCACTGAGATGATGTGCCAGTTGTATGTTGTGTATGCATCCCTGCAAATTATATTCTACTTGTCCATAATAGAGGAATAGAAGCAACATTAGTTGCAAGATTGTCTATAAAGCATGCTTTATTCCTAGGCGATCAACTGTCTAGCCAGAAACTAATAGATTTTACAGAGATAGTATTTATTTGGCTATGAAAGTATGTCACAGAAATACCCAAGAATATATGAAGCCATAGATAGAACCCAAACCAATGTGTATCATTTTACCCTACCCTACATTGTTATAATAAAATCCAATTAATTAATTAATTAATTAATTAATTAATTAACTATGCCTATTAGAGATCAGCAATGATATCTAGAATTTTTTGACCTTGATTAAATATCATTGTTAATCTCCACTATGCCTACCCCACTGTCAAAATACCTTATCGCTTTACATTTTTCTTAAATTACCTGACAGCTTCCATGCTGCAATTGTCAATGGCTGGAACCTCTACTCTTGTGGTTAAGGATAAGTAAATTCAGGGTGACTTAACTACAAGTGCCACAAAATTGTGACAGTTTCTCTGATAATGATCAGCATTCAAAATAGAGTGGATGCATTAGATAAAGAGATCACTCAGCATCAGGTCAGAAAAGACCAGGATGATGTGAACTTTACTGAGCTATTCAGAATAGCAAATCATTTAAAATGTATAAATTATTTTGGCAGTTTTTCATGTTATATCTCCAGATTGCTGCTGGCACTGGACAATTAGACTGACAACAAGCAGAAGAATGGTTTGGGCTGGGGACTGAGGAATTTATTTACAGTAAAAGAGAAACAGTGACAATGCATATTAGAGTAATATCCATAGAAGAAAAAATTAACATTTTAGGTGGAGACAAATTAATGCCAAAAATATATGAAGATATTGTTAAAAATGAATACAACTTCAAAGATTATATGCAATGTGCATATGTACAATATAACTTGTAGTTAGAGAATTTTATGCATATTTCATTGTTTGGGGTCAAAAATTCTGACTATTTGCAGGCCAGACTGTATAAGGAACAAGGTGGAGTTAACATGGATAGAATGATCTTGTTGTGGATTTTAGATGAAAAGAAGCGGCTATCCTTAGAAAGGGCAGCCTCTATTGTCCTTGAGATGAAGATAATGATTCACATTATATAAAGAGGATACCAGAAGATCTCATGAGCATACCACTGCAGTTTTTTCAGGGGCTGCCAGTCATGGTGGCACATGCTCTGAAAATTTTGTCAGCAATGTTGAAAGTGTTGAAATATGTGCCGAAATCAAATAGTTCCATGTTGCCAGGAACTGCTGTTTCTGGTTAGAATGCAGGATGCAGTAAGCAGCTAACATACAGTGAGCATTCAGGTTGCAGTGAGCAGTCAAGGGGCTGTGAGCAGTCAGGGTGCAGTGAGCAGTCAGGGGACAGTGAGCAGTTGGGTTCAGTGAGCAGTCAGGGGGCAGTGAGCAGTCAAGGGGCTGTGAGCAGTCAAGGGGCTGTGAGCATTCAGGTTGCAGT